>CM076580.1:622696820-622994375 GCA_034641835.2 Pinus albicaulis | reverse complement strand
TGTTACAACAAAAAATTTGTTACCATGACCAAGTTAGCACTCCTTTAAAATCTTCCTTATCATAATTCCCAAATTCAAGCCTTGAAACTAAGAGAAAAGCTCATTAAAGCCTTAAAAATTTGGTACCGCACTTTCTCCTAGTTTTTCCTGTGGTCTCGCACCTTTTAGCTATAAATCCTGCGGAGCCAAACACACTGTCTGTATATTAAAAGTGCGAACCCCTGTAAAAGATTTAAAGGGCGCAAGTAAAATCTAGAAGCTCAGTTTAAGTCATTTTTGGAAACTTCTAGAAACATTCCTGCGGTGGAAAGATCGCTCCTTTCATGTTCATGCATCCCATCCAATAAGGAGCTAACCCCTTGATGTAAGGAACTAATCCCTTTGAAGGAGGACTCTATCCCTTCTTGTATGGAGTTGTAACCTCCTCTTCTCCACTATAAAAAGAGGCAACATCAAGGGGTTACCATTAATGAATTGAATTTTTAGTATTGTTGGAGGCGAAGTGCTATTGAAACTTAGACCCTTTTAGCTGAGATTTCATGTCGGAAGGATTACATACCTGTATGTATCTCGGTTGGAAGAGTGCAAGGCTGATATGTGTAAAGGAAATGCCTACTCCAGACCCCAGGAGGACCTGTACAACAACAAGGAAGACATGGTTGTAAGGCTCTTCCTTATTTAAGTTAATACAAATAAATCTGTTTTTTCAATAAGCTGTCAATTGATTGTTTATTTTATGGATTCCTTGATCACCATAATGGATATGATTTATGAATATATGCTATGCAGATGCTATTGATGTTTGTTTTTTTGTGATTGTAGATCTTCAAAGATAACTCTTTAGGGCGACTGAAGGACTACTACTACAAACAAGCGTTGGATCAAAGGTAAGATAGTTAAAACCTTTATAGCATTTAATTATGAATCGCAATATATCTAGAGAAAGATAGTTTTGTTTGTCCGTTTGTTGCTAGTTGTCTGTAGGACACTTGGGAGGTCTGTCTTGTCCGCAAGAACAACTTATCCGTCCAACAAAATGGCGACTCCAATATTGGGGACGAATTTGAGCTTTGATTTCTTTTACTTTTGATTTATGAACTTATGTTTCCTAATTTTTATTGATTTATATTGGCTTGGGTAGTTAATCTCGGTAGAATCCTTGAGAACTTTTTGAGAATTTTTTGGTTTTTTCTCTTGTTTTCTTGTGTCCTTTCTTTTCCTTTTGAGACAGTCCGGGAAGTTCCGAACTTTTCCTGTACCCACAGTGCGGAACTGCACTAGATTGCACTAAAACCTGCGGACCCTGTCAAATTTATGAAAAAATCTTAAAATCCTATTTTCTAGACTAGTTTTTTAGGTTCTCAATGATTACCCAGACCCGTATCTTCTATCAGAAAGCCTTGATTAAAATTTTGTTTCAGCATTTTATTTTTGATTGATTTTCTGAAAGATTTGCATGTTATAATGATTTTTTCATTCTCTTACATCCCGCTCAAAGATTAGAAACCTTGATATGCCTTTAGATCACTGGTATTCTCTTGTTTTCTTATTGAGTCTGACATCATAGAAAAAAAAAATTTATGAGTTTTAGATCCTATTTTTCTCATTTGCAAATCGTTTAAACTTTTGTTGATAAGTTTGGAATTTCACTTAAAAAATGAAAATTGGATGTTTTTTCGAGTTCTTTCTGATTCAAGCAAATAATTTCTTAGTTAGATCACAAGCTAAGTAAGACATCCTTAAAAAATTTGAAGTTTTAATTCAAATTTAGTCTTAGAATTGTTAGATCTCAAAATAGTGTTTTTTAGCTTTGAGTGTTTTTCTAGAAATTGTAGTGTCTTTTGAAGAAAAAGATTAGTTTGCAGTTTCAATCTTGAACAAAAGGGATTTTTATTGAGCATATATCATTTTGAGTTCTCATTGAAAATTATATTTCTTTTCATTTATTCTTGTTGGAAGGAAAGATTTGTTTTTAAAATATTTCATTTCTCAACTCTTCCTTTAGCCTGAATTCATTGAAAGAAAACAGATTGTTTCTCATTATAGATGCATTTTTTTGTTTGATTTGAGTCGGGTCATTTCATATCATCAGTTTCACTTTCGCACCTATTTTCTTAAGAAACAGCCTTATAAAATCAACGCTTGAATTAAAATTAACCTAGTAACTTTTATATTTCTAGGGCTCTTTTCACCAATATAGCTTAGGCTAGTGTCTTGGAGTAGGGAGTAATTAACTCTCCAAGACAGTTAAAACAAACAAGTAGTTAATCTTGCGGTAGGAAAAAAATCCAATAGTTGCTGGTATGCTCTGGAAAGATCCTCTTAAAGGAGTCAAGCACGAGGTCATATCTGAACCAGTGGGATAATCAATTCTATATCATTGGGAATGATAGAAGATTTGCACGAATTAACAACGGTAAACCTCGAATAGAACATTGTTGAGGAGCCTACGGTCACTTGTCGGTATACCTTGGATTATTTCAAGGAGCCTTTAAGGGGATTGAGCTTTGTTACTCTGCCCTTGCACATATGTCGGACTGTAGACTATTCCCCCAGGTATATTAGTTCCTATTGGTAACCATAGTGACCATAATATTACGGTTTTTTCCTAAGGTGACGGTGGTGGAAAGATACCACTATACCTGGAGCAGATGTCGACTAGACTCACTTGGAATCTCTGGAGGGTTATCTTCACTCGAGATGGTTTAAGTGGAGAAGCTTGCACTGGTCTGTTTAATTAAGAAGGTTGTCAGGGTAACTGTTCCAACCACCCTTTCTGCATTAAATACTACGACGTTGGATTTCATCACCAACTAGTGTTTTTAGTGTGGGAAGTTATTGTTTGTGTGTGGTTTGATCTCCTAGATTTTTAAGTGTGTGATTCATTTTTTTGTTTCCTTAGTGACTCTAGGAATTTTCATTGAAATTTTCATTTGATTGCGTGTGATTAATAAATTTTAATCATGGCTGAATTACCAAGACAATCATAAGGAACTTCGGGGGTAGGGATAATTTTAAGGATGGAAAATTATCACAGAGGTTTAAAAATTGGCGAGATCTCCTCGTCCCTCTTATGCAAACTATAAAATGTTTATTGATGTATTTGTAAAATTATTCAAATTTATAATGATATTATATATATTTTCTATATAATCTTGGTGATTTTTAAGGTAAAATAATTTTTGTATTGTAAAATTTGGGCGAATCGATTTTATAAAAAATGGAAATTGGCGAATCTTTTTGGGAAAACCATGGAAAGTTAGTATAATAATGTGCTTCCATGTTTGAAGCCCCTACATACATATAGATAGCAGAAGGGTTGCAAGCTCTAGTATCGCCTACTGACAGTAGAATTAGATCAACAGAAGTAGGAGAGTCATCTATAATTGTTCATCCTGATTATCAATTACAAACAACAGAGCATATTCAAGAGCCGATTTCAGTTTCCGAAGTTATTAGTAGTATTTCTCCTTCAGTCGATTATGAGAACTTTGAAATTTCAGACGACAACCGAACACATTGTTTTGGAACCATCTTCAGGATTTGTTACTCCAACTTCTAGTGATCCTGGTTCACCTAGGGTAGGACATATCATTACTGAAAATCTTCCTTCTTACCTCATTCCCATTGAAGAACTTGTCGGTCTAGACGAAGAAGTAACTCTTCCCGAAACCCAACAGACGATGAATCTATATTCTAAAGTCCTTTTAGAAGTGACGCTTGGTATTTTTCATTGACAGATTTTTTAGAGAACCCGGGTCTTAATTTTTCACCACCCCAAATTCCTTTTCATCCTACACCAAGGGGTTATTATCCTTCATCAATTATGTCAAGTGAGTCATCTATGTTTTCCAAATCACTGGAAACATTTTTATACGATGGTCCTTATGTTCCTTCAGGGTACCAGTCACTCTCTGGTAATTTCTCAGGAGCAATTCCTCGACCAACTGAACAAGTTTTATCAACTGGTACAAATGGAACTAAAACTGAAATGTCGAACGCAGAGCAAATTTTTATGATGTCTAGTAATATTCCAAATCCTCAACCTCAAGGTAGTCAGTTACCGCCTAGTGGGAAACCTCAAGGTAGTCAGTTACCACCTGGGGGGCAGCTTCAAGGTAATTTTCTACCAGGAAAAACTATAGGACGGTATTATTTACCTAGAGAAAAACCTCAAGGACTGTACATACCTCAAGGTTATCAACCTCAAGGACAATACATACCCCAAGGTCAACCCCAGACTTAGTATATTCCTCAGGGTCCTTATCAACCCCAAATTCAGTACGTGCCTCAAGGTTATCAACCTCAAGTTCAGTACCCAACTCAAGGTTTCCAACCACCTTCCGGTCAATCATTTTTATGAGGAGCTGGAAATTTACCACTTAATTATCAACCCTACGTTCAATCAAGCTATGGTCCTTCATATGTACAACCTTCTACGGGTCAATACCCCGGAATGAACATGGTGTGGAATCCACCGCAAGTTCAACAGACTATGAAACATAATGTGTAGTTACCTAATCAACCTGGATAGCCTTTAGTTTCTGGTCCAACCCAGCAACCTGTTCAGCCTATTGTTCAAGTCCCTGCACCTGGTTTTGTTTAGCAGCCTGGGCCTAGTACACCTCAGACTCCGCCTCAAACTGCTGCAACTACTACAACCTCTGTTCAACCTACAACACATGTTTATGGAGTAACTGTAGCTCTGGTTTCTTCTATCCCTATATCAGTGCAAATTCCTCAAGCCTCTGTGCCACAGTCCAGACCTACAAGTCAGACTACGGCCCAGATGCCTATGGGACAAGCTGGTACTAGTACGATTATCTCTAGTCAACCTCAATTTACTTATCAACCGTACCAGGGATAGTATCAAATTGGTCAAGCTACACAAAATCCAGTGTATCAGTATCAGCCGTACCCTGGGTATACTTATCAAATACCTCAACAACCCCAGTATGGTATGGTTAATCCTGGTTACCCAAGAGGTTTCACGATTCCAAATGCACATCCGATTTCAGGATATCCTAGCTATCCTCCTCCTAGCACTAGTTTGATCACTCAAGGTTATCAAGACCCTAGCCATCGGTTACCATTCATAGCAACTTTAGATTTACCAAATCTGTCACACCTTACGAACAATCCCATTTTTTATCTTCCATATTGGTCGTCGATGCCTAACATGTTGCCCAGTGATATTCTGAAATTTGAAGGTAAGTCAGGAGAGAACCCATCTAATCACGTTATGACTTATCACCTCTGGTGCGCATCTGGTAGAGTCGGTCTTTACATCCCTCCGTCAGAGATCATTTCTCTTATTGCATTTCATTGTTTAGGTGTCTCATTCCGCTCATTCATCTGCATTCTGTTAGGGGCATGCCATTATCTGACGGAAGGGCTTTGTTCTCTCATTTTACCTCATGCTTGTACCTGCTGGGTTGGTCAAAATTTCTCAAAATTCATCAAGGTTCAGTTCATGTCATTTATAGTCATAGATGGTTATTTTGGTCAAAAAGAGTCTTTCAGTTTCTAGGTCTAGGGTTTGGTCTTCAGTAATGTTAAATAATGCCTGCAGGCCATGAGGATGTTTTCAATTAGTTTTCATTTCAAGATTTTCATTGTCAAATATGCTCGAGGATGTTTCTTCTTCAAAACTCTGTTTTGAAAAAGAAATTGTTAAATTTGTTTTTGTAATAAAATGTATCTTTCCACCATGTTGTACTTCACCATACAAACTCTGGTCATGCTTTTCCAAGTTTCGATGCCACCATCGCTATAAAATCAACCAATTTCATCATTCAAGCTCCAGAAATTCAGTGAGGAAACAAAAAGATAAAAGTTGTATTAAATGAAAAAGTGCCAAAGTCAAAAACATTACAAAATGGGTTTTGAAGAAGAAAAAATTAAAACCATCTCTATATGAGATATTTCTCCAAGTTCATTAACCCATTTGCATCAAGAATTATTGAGAAAATCTCAGAGAGAAGTCGAGTTTGAAGTTGAAGAGCAAAACTGTGATTTTATGAAAGGGCCGACTGTGTGTTAATTTGAGCGCGACGCATTGGGTTTGTGCGCGGCGCATCCACAGAGTGTGGCGCGTAGAGCCAAAACACACCGTGCAAATTTCTAAGGGCGCGGCGCACCCACTAAATGCAGCGCATTGGGTTTCTGCACAGCACACAGAGCCCCAAAGGCCGAAACTCATCATCAATTCATCAAAACTCAATTTGGTTCAGTTCTTTAGTCTCCAAGTAAGTGTGCGCCCTTACCATTTGATGTTAACTTTTGTTGGGTGCTATTTGAAAGGTGAAATTCAAGAGTTTAATTGGTGAAAGAATAAACCCTATACCCATATTAAAAGTTGTTCCCAAGGGTTTGAAAAGAGGTGATTAAAACTTGAACTTTGGTGCTTAAACTCTCATTCCATTTTCATTTGTGCTCTTGTCATTGTTATCATTGTTATCACTGCTAGTACTGTCACACTATTATATCACGATCCCTTCTCCTATACCCGCTGTCCCATATCCCTTATACCCTTTTATGCCCATGTGTTAACCCTCTAACCCTATCACTTACCATCACTTCCCTCCATTGACAAAATCCTAATTTCCACATTCAAGGACTGCCTCCATATCCTTGATTTCACTTATATGTTTCCATTTCATTGACTCTTGTTCCTAAAACTACCCCCCATCACTATCACCTATTCCCATATCACTTGTAAAGGTTCTTAATCCCGAAATTCCCCAAACAGTGAGTAACTGTCCTTCCACTCTGAATCACTTGACAGTCTATTTCATTCATGGTGATACTTCCTTGCAGCCTCTCATTTCATATGTGGCACACTTGGTATTGAAAAACAAACTCTTGTTTTGACCATATATTTATCACCACCTATTTGTCAAACACCTTGTTTTCAGCATCATGTCAGAAACAAATTCATCATATAAGCAGGGATATGAGCAGGACAGTGATTCAACCTCAAAGCTAAATGTACCGAGGAGCTCTCATAAAAGTGGCAGGCACGTCAGGGAGGAGCCCACTTCTTTGGCTCAATTGCAGGCTTGCCCGCTTGCAATGACATGCTTTCAGCAACATTCATGTTTTCGGTATTGTGAAATGATATCTCAGATTCAGCACCATCCGGAGTTGGTTCGCTTATTTGTCCTACATTTGCGTGATGGTCATGTAAACCTTGCTGGAGTGAACTTCACTTTGACACCAGAGACCATTTCTGAGGCAACCGGGATACCAAACATAGGTGAGGAGTGGAATAAGAGACAGCAGCTGGATAGAGCATATTATGAACCTTACATCAAGCCTGGATATTTGAGGCAGTTGAGCAGAGTATTCCCGTTCCGGTTTCTGAAGGAGTCCTATGCGCCATTAATGAAACTCATCATTAGATACTTCAGCTGTGAGGGTAGATTCTTGCGCCTTTATGCATATCATATCAGACTTTTGATGCATTTCATGAGAGTGCGAATGATGAATGTTCCATACTTCATGTGCCGAAACATAGAGCGGATGACTACCCTTGTGCAGAAGAAGACTCCGGAGCAGCAGCATAACAACATTTATCATTATGCGCTCATTAAAATCATTGTAGTACACCAGCTTGGTTTGCAGGGCATCGCTTGGGATGAGTTCATTTCTCGTGACTTCTTTGCAGCCCCCCAGCCTCCTCCCGAGATTGTTCATGATGAGGTAGAGCCTTCACATCAGTTTGAGGTTCCTGAGACTGAGCCTATCAACGCTCTAGTGTGTGTGACATATCAGAGAGGCCACAGAGCCTTATTTGCAGCAGCACGACGAGTACTATCTCCACCAGGGGTGGAAGGGGTCTCGTTATCTTCATCAGCAGCGCGAGTACTATCTCCACTTGGCGTGGAAGGGGTCTCACCTTCTACATCAGCACAGGTACAGGACCGAGGCAAGAGGCCTATGCACGATGAGGGCCCTTCAGGAGGCCAAGACACTGAGTTTACACTCATCGATGTTGATTTGAGCTCTCCTAGCTCAAGGATGAGAGAGACCATCCAGGAACAAAAAGCTGAGATTGACACTTTGACCATGAAGTTTCAGAGAGCTCAGTGGGTTATAAATTATTTGGAGCAGCGGAATAAACAACTGGAAGATCAGCAGACACTGATAGAGTTGCGGCAAATCCGTGAAGACCGGGAATTGGCCCGAAAGAGACCAGGTGACATGACAAATTTTGAGCGAGAAACTTGCCTTACGAGAGTCAACATTCATCTGGAGAAACTGTTAGCGAAGGCCAATAGGGACAAGGACATGCTCAGACATATGAAGAATCACTATTGGGCCCGCACACACGTTTGCAGAGCAAAAATGAAGATCCTGAAGGCGAGGTTGAGAAAAGCACTAAAACGTCGGAAAAGGCCGGATCCACTCCGAATCTTGGCCGAAGCTTCCTTGGCTGAGCATGAGACATGATGGGAGACCTTCACTCCAAATTTCAGCAAATTTGGAGAAGATTTTGTCATTTTGAAAATTTTGGTTGCAAAACAGGTTTTTCCGCCCGACGCGTCGCGCCACCCGACGCGCGCTTATGATTGGGACATCTTCTGGAGGAAAAATTGATATTTTTGGGTTTTTTATGGTAAATTATGCATGCTCAGGAATGGCTGAGAGATTTCATGAAGTTCTGGGTGGTCTTAAAGGTCAAAAACACTCCAAAAATGGCCTTTCTGCCACTTTTTGCACCAGCAGGCACTAGTCTTGGGAGATTGCAGTTTTGGAGGGGCAAATGAAATCCAAATTGAAAACTTCCACTTGGGTTGGATAGAATACATCCAAGGATTTCCAACGAGCTATCATGAGCTCAATTTAGACTTCTGGAAGTGCCTCAAAAACAGGCTCAAAGTGGCGCGACGCATTGAGTTTTCTGGCGCGGCGCATAGAGGAATTTTGCCCAATTTTCACTTTTCAGCTCAGAAATTCGGCCAGTTTGACTAGTTTCACTTTTGGATGTAATTATTGATCTATATTGATGTAATTTTGTGGATATGATGTAAATTTGGCATGTTTTTACTTTTTCTAGAGGATTCATTCACTAAAAAGTGAAAATTAAGTGAATGGATCAGTTTCCTAGCATATAGAGGCAAGTTGTTTGGCTGCCTAGATTTTAGTTCCATGTTTAGAATTGGTTGAAATAGCTCCTAGAAGGATGAGCTCGACCCCTAGAGGCATGGGAAGGGGTTAGGATGGTCTATATATTGTATTTTCTGAGACATTTTCAGGGTTGGATACTTGGGAAAAGTTTGGCACCTCATTGTACATCCATTTTCAGTTTTTGGCAAAGGAAAGACCAGAGTTTTGCAGCACTTGTTGGGATCCTTGTGGCTTCTGAGTTTTGATGATGTTCTTCTCATGTTATTTTAAGTTTCATTAATGTTATATGTATGCCATTTCCCTTCTCTTTTCTTCTGAATTAAACAAATGAGTAACTGAGGTAGAATTCATTGATTTGTTGGTGCTCTGCCTTAGACTTTTGTTTAGTTTTATATGTTTTTCGTCAGTTTGAAGAGGATCCTTGCACTCTCTTGCCCTCTTCAGCTCCTCAGCAGTATTTTCAATCCATTCATTTGATCTAAGACATCAAAGCCGCTGCCTACCTCGCCCCAACTTGAACTCTGCAAGAAATTGGCCTCATCCCCAAGCCCGAAAATTGTCTTTCCCCTTTTTCCAACAAAATCCAAAAAAATCAAAATCAAACCCTCCTATTTGTTTATCTAGCCTAAGATCAGTTGTTGTTTTAGTCATCTCAAGCCCCTTTGAATATTTTCATTGAGATTGACCCGGAGAGAGCCCTCTCCTGTCCTCGTAGGGCTAGCTACGAGGCTAAGCGTGGTTTGGTGTTACCCTGAATCTTGCCTTCCTTCAGCCTAAGGTGGATTTGGGCAATAACACATCCAGATTACTCTTTAATCGATGATTCTATTCGATTACGTCTTTTTTAGAGAACTCTCATTAGTCCAGCTGCCAAATGGTACTTTGTGTTACCACGCGGCTCTTTTAATAATTTTAACGCGTTAGCTACAACTTTCTTAACCCATTTTCAGTTTCCTTTCAGATACGACAATGGCACGGGGTACGGCTTCATGCATCGATCTATGTCTACGTATGTATACGATTCACATACATGAATGGAGACATGGGCGTTTAGTGAATGTTTTTTATACGATGAGAATTTGTTTGAATGGTTTATTAAATCATTATTGCCCAAAATTACTGAAGATGTAGCCAAAGGAGGCGTTGTTACGGAAGAGTAAGTTATTGCTTAGGTTCAGTATCTTGACCTTTTCTATACTCAGTCAGGTACTCTATATGATAAAATCCCCGATTTACCAAGACCTGGTCAGCTAACTGCAACTCCTTCTGGCTCTCATGCCGCTAATGGTGTAATTGGTTCTGTTAGTACTAGTAAGAGTAAGGAGAAGTCTTCCAAGACTACTTCTCCTATTATCACTTTACCCGATTCACCCAAAGGATATTCTTCCCTAGAAACTTCTGCCGATATCCATGTTGTAGAGACATCTACGGCCAAATCTAAAAACGATGGTAAGAAGAAAGGTAAGAATAAAAAGAAGAAATCTTCAAAAGAGAAAAATTATACAACTGAACCAACTGACGAAAAACGCAAACCTCGATATCCTTGTCTCATCTGTGACCAGGATCATTTTACAAAAAATGCCCGCATAGAGTCGAGGTAGCAAAATTTGTTAAGGGTTCGCCTATACCTGTTGTCTTGAAGGATCCTTTTCCCACTCAAGATAGTAACATGGTTGGATCTTCCTCCAATCCGGTTGAGGATATTTTCATGGTTGCGACGCGATCACAAGATTACGGTAGTAAAAATACTGGTAAAGACGTAGAAACATCCAATTCTGCATCGACTACATCTCCCTCAGTTTCTGATCCATTACAGATCGAGAAAGAAATTCCTGACTTAGTGATTAAACCGCCTGGAAAAGGTGTACTTCGTAAATCAGCTTTTAATCCACATGCGAGAGCTACTCAGAATTACAAGATTTGGAAATTTCCCCTTCAGCAACGTCGGCTTTGGAAGTATTGCAATCATGCCCTTCCTAAAGAAAATTACTTTTGTCAGCCTTAGGAGCTGTAGATCTCCAGGATTCGAACCTCATGATTTTCGATTTAGAAAATTTTACACCGCGCCTGCCTCATCAAATGGCTTTTCAGATTCCGGTAATAGTAAAAAACAAGCGTATCTTTCGTACTATTGTTGATGAAGGGGATTCTACACGTATAATGTCGATAAAATGTTGGAAATCACTAATTTCTCCAACAATCAACCAATCACCAAATATTATCAATGCATTTGATGGAAGAGGCTTTCAGCCATATTGTATTTTACAAGATCTACCAATAGAGGTCAAAGGCAAAGTGGTTAATCTAGATGTGGAAGTGGTTGATGCCCCTATGGATTATAACCTTCTCCTAGGTTGTAGCTGGTCTTACGCTGTGACTGCTATTGTATCATCGATATTTCATCTCATCATGTTTCCTCATAAAGGAAAGATTGTTAAGGTAGATCAGCTCTCATATTATTCATCCGACCCAGCCTCTACTGATAACATCCAACATATCGGAAAATCGACTATCCCTTATAAGGATGTCGGAGTAGGTTTGATCAAAGATTCAGCTTTACTGGGAACTTTTTCCCTGCCTCCTCCTAACGTACAAAATCCTATTGCTAATATAAATATGATTACATCAAGTACTATTTCCTTTGATGATCCTTGGATAGTACCTTCAGAATCAGAATTGGATTCTTTCGAGGGCCCAATGCCTTTGAGTCATTTTGAACTAGCATATCAACAAGTACATTCATTTTCTGATACCCTTTCAACCGAATTTGATACAGTGAATGTGATCAATCAGGAGTCATTTTCAATATCGAGTTTATCTTCGACACCAATTCCGGATCCTGCTCAACAAGTTTTTCATACTAATGAGCATATTCGTGAATTCTTATCGGTAGATGAATTACCATGGGAAGATCTACACCATAGGTCTTCATTTTTACCTGATCTCAATCATTTTGAAAATGATTTTTCCTCCATTTTTACCACTGATTATGTCAAAGAACCTAAAAATCCTATCTCACATGCTGATTCTGAATTGAATTTTGAAAATATATCTACGACAATTCCTCTTGACATTTGAGTAAAACCTAGAATTGTTGAAAAAATTCACATAGGTGCTTATTGTACGCCTGAAGAAATTCAAGCATATAAGGCCCTGTTTTAGGAATTCCACGACTTCTTTGCCTGGGCATATGAAGAAATGCCAGGAATCGATCCATCAATCGTTGTACATGAAATTAATACATACCCGGATGCCAAACCAGTCAGACAGAAATTACGTCAGATTCATTTGAGAAAATTTTCCGCTATCAAAACAGAAGTTGAAAAATTACTTCATGCAGGTTTTATTTATCCAATCCCATTAATGGACTGGGTATCTAATATTGTTCCGGTCAATAAAAAACAAGGAACAATAAGAGTATGTATCAACTATAGGGATATAAATCGAGCTTGTCCTAAAGACAATTATCCAACCCCTTACATCGATCAAATTATCAACAATTGTGCTGGAAGTGAAATGTTCTCATTCATGGATGGATTTTCCGACTACAATCAAATAAACATACTCCCTGCATATCAACCTAAAACAACTTTCATTTGTCCATGGGGAACTTTTGCTTATCGCAAATTACCTTTTGGCCTTAAGAACACTGGCGCCACTTTTCAAAGGGCCATGTCTTATGCATTTCACGACATTAAGAATATTATGCAACCCTACCTCGATGATTTTCCTGCTCATTATTCACGCAAAGCAGATCATATTACTCATTTACGAGCCATTTTTATACGATGTAGGCACTATAAGATTCATTTGAATCCTCACAAATGTGTTTTCTGCGTAAAATCTGGACGATTATTGGGATTTATTGTCTCAAAGGTAGGCATTCATGTCGACCCATTGAAGGTTGAGGCAATCATCAATTTACCTCCTCCTTCTGCTCTTCGCCAACTCCAAATTTTGCAAGGGAAAGCAAATTTTTTATGTCGATTCATTCCTAACTACGCCGAGTTAACGAAAGGTTTCACTAGGTTGTTGAAACAGAACATTACATTCTTTTGGGACGAGGTCGCTGATCAATCTTTTTATGCTTTGAAAAACGCGTTGACCCATGCACTGTTCTGCATCCTCCCAACTACAACCAAGATTAATTTTTGTACCTCGCTACTTCCGATTCCACGATAGGGATGGTTTTAGTTCAAGAAGATGAATTCCATAGTGAACATGTGATTTACTGTCTTAGTCGAAATCTGCATCCAGCTAATATTAAATACTCACATGTGGAGAAATTGGCCTTGGCAGCTATTCAAGTTGTCCAACGTTTTCGTCACTACATACTTTTACGCAAAACGACAGTGATCTCTGATTGCAACCCTATGATGTACATCTTGACCAAACAATTGCTAGGGGGAAAATACTCCAAATGGATTGTTATCCTGCAGGAGTTTGATTTGGAGTTTGAAAAGTCCAAATCCAAGAAATCACTGATATTTGCTAAACTTATGTGTGATTTCCAACGTATTGATACAGAAACTGTGGCGGAACAACCAATCACGGATGAATCCTTGTTTCTTATTAGTACCATTGATCCATGGTATGGAGATATCATCGTATATCTTCAAACCCAATCTTTTTTGCCTGAACTTTCACAGTCACAACGACGAAAAATTTGTTTCCAGTCTCAAAAATATCACATTGTTGGTGACACATTTTACCATCATGGTGCGGATTCGGTTTTTCGACGTTGTGGCGTTGTATGCGGGTACGCCACAGCCCAAAAGATATTGCACGCAGGATATTTCTGGCCATCTATGTTCAAAGATTGTATTTACGCGGTCCGAAAATGTCATAATTGTCAAATATTCAATTGAAAAATGCGTGCACCACCTGCTTCTCTTCACCCCATAATTGTTGTCGGTCCTTTTGCAAAATGGGGCATCGATTTCATTACATGTAACCCTCACTCAGCCAGGGGGCATGCATACATTATTCAAGTAGTATACTATTTTACCAAATGGGCCAAGGCGATGCCTACATTTGCGGCAGATGGAAAAAATGCAACTACTTTTGTATTCAATCATGTGATTGCTCATTTCAGTGTACCCCAAGCGATAATTACTGATCACGGGAGCCATTTTCGAAATATCATGATGACCGAGTTAACAGACCAACTTGGCCTGCGTCATGACAGTTCTACACCATATTATCCACAGGCTAATGGTTTAGTTGAATAAATTAATAAATTTTTAGTCACCATGATCAAACGAATCATTGGAATTCATAAGTCGAATTGGCATACCATGCTCTTTTCAGCACTTTGGGCATATCGAACCTCAGCAAAAACATCGACAGGTTTTACTCCTTTTCAACTGGTCTACAGTTTAGAAGAGGTATTACCCATTGAATGCGAGATACCGTCACTCCAACTAGCCATAGAATTATTACCAAGCACTTCTGAAGAGGAGAAACATTTTTTATACTTGGCTCAATTAGATGAGAATCGGCGCACCGCTGCATTAGCTACCGAGGCTCATGCGAAAAGAATGAAAGCTCAGTATGATAGAAGTGTTACCCCTCGTAATTTTTCAGAAGGAGACCTAGTTTTGATTTATGATTAAGCCAACGATAAACTAGGGGCTAGGAAATTTGAACCCATGTGGCATGGTCCTTAAATTGTCAAGCGACAGCTTACAAAAGGGGCCTATGAACTGATTGATTTTGACGGGGTCTCTTTGGGTAAACCCAGAAATGGACTTTATCTGAAGAGATATTACGCTTTACTTCATGTAGAGATCTTCTCTGTATAATAGTTACTTTTTATCTGGTGTGCTGTAGATTAGAAACATGTGCCTAGCGTAAGTGTGCTCTTACTATTATTCTCGCTTATCTGGATACTTTTGATATCGCAGATGTCTACGTCCTTTCAAACGTATATTGGTTTTCCTAATGGTGCTTGTTTTAGTATATGGAACATCTCTTCGGCAGCTTGGGTTATTTACTCACCCACTGACGAGTTAGTATCGATGCATGGGGTAAGTCTCGGTCAAACGACGAACAATATTGCCGAATATAGTGCAGTTATTGAATTATTATTGGAATCCATTTCATTTGGAATTCGGAGTTTGATCGTTAATTTATATTCTAAACTCGTTGTATTACAATTAAATCGAGTATATGCCATTATAAATCTAGTATTATTAAGATTATTTTTAAGGGTTCGTCTCTTGGAACGAGAGTTCGATTATATTGAATATCAACACATTTCAAGAAATTTAAATACATTAGCAGATGCAATTGCTTCTAATGTTATAAATAGACATTTTTGATAACAAAGTAGAAAATCAAACATTCCATAACATGATTGAACAGGTAAACTGAAATAATAGTATATCATAGTATAAATGTAGTGTTCAAAAAAAATATATCGTCTTCGATCATAGGCTCAAAACGCCTTATGATCGAAAAAAAGTGATACAAAAATGAGTCTACAAAGTCAATCAGCCACTATCCGTGGTGATGATCATGATAATACACCACTGCTCGTGCCACCCTAGTCAAAAACCTCCTGAATGGACCAAGAAAACCTATGACATATCTCTATAGCCGGAGCGAGATATCATCTATAGTAGTCTCAGGAATATCTATAGTAAGCTGCTCCAGATGGTGCTCTAAGTCAGTCAGGATCTCTGTAGTCTAATCCTATAGGGGTGGTGGTGCTGCTGCTGCATCCCTTTGGCTCGGGTCAAAGGGTCGGAGAATGGCTGGTCAAGTTGGACCCACATCTGCATTTGAAAATTTTTGTTATCAGTTTTGGACGATCAAAAAACAAAATAAAAATTAGAAATTAGAACATGTCAAAAAATATTTTTTACCTGATTCATCCCACTGAGCTCCTGGAGGAAGGGGTATCTCTCGGTCGCCATGAAAGTCCATGCCAGCATAAAGAAAATCCTATATAACAAAAATTTGGTGTTCCAGCCAACAAAAATATGTAGAGGGAAATCTCACAATCTCCCCACCCTCACTGTGGCGGGCCATTAAAGCAACCCAATGAACCATCCTAGGCTCTCGAGGTCGACCAGCATCGACAGGAATATGCTGCGGAGCTAACATGGGGATCCTCTCTAGAGCAAAGGTGACTAGAATGGAACCATATCCAAATTTTTTTAGCTTCCCATTGTTTGCTCTGGTAAGTTGGCCTTTCACATTTTCCAACACTACCTTGCACCAGTTGAATATGGTGCCTCGAAAGAAATCTACTGCTATGCACATCTGAGATCCGGTGGCTACATGCAACGCTTCACTTCCACACAACTTGACAACGGTAAAAGCGATCACTTTCAGCTCTGGACGGATGATAGTTTTTATGTCAATCCATTTGTCCCGGGGATTGGCCTCATCATTGCAAAACTCTAATTATAGGCTGGTGACAAACTGGCCACCTGGCCTAGCCCCAAATAGAGATAATGGTGCACCTCTCTTGGACAAACCAGTCAAAAAATAGATGTCTTCTAGCTCAATCTCGAGCCGGTGACCTCTGATCACAAAACACTGGTCCTGCACATCCCATTTACTTACTAGCCAAGTAAGAAGATCCACTTGAGCTCTCATGCCACTGATAGCCCAAAATTTGTAAAGCCTGCATGCTCTTAAAGCTTGCAAAGTTGGTTGATGAAGTATTGTTGCTTCATCTACCTCTTCATGCTCCCGTTATCGCCAAATGAGCATTTTATATGTCCTACAACAAGTAAAATGAAGGATTACAATCATTTTCAAGAAAAACATTTTGGGTAATTTAGGAAGAAAATATGTTTTTAAACTTTCCATGGTGCCTCCGCACTTTACGCTCAGGGACAGTGCGTAGATACGCATGGGCCCTATGTTAAAAGTGTGGGGCCCCACCATTTTTATTTGTAGAAAAATTTCAGGGTCCACAGGTACCTAATGAATTAGGTGGGGACCCCCAAGGGCGGACTTTTCGGCATATTTTCCTCCCAAAAATGAAATTTTGACCCAAAATTTTAAAAATTGAATGGATGAAATGCAAGATAAGGAGATTTTGGATTACCTGAAATAGACAGTTTTCGAATCCGATGGTCGGTTTTCCCAGAATCTTCTCCGAAGCATTTTTTGCCTAGAGCTCTAAAAACTTCACTCCAAATTCAAACGATAAAAATGAACTTGAAAAACTCCTTTTTATAAGTTTTTTCAGATAGATGAATTTTAAATTTGTTTATTTTTCACTTTAAAAATCAGTTTTTCAAAATATCTTTATTATTGAAATAGGTATGTTTAATTTTTTGAGTTTTTGTGCAGAATAACGGACTTTTTAGGCAAAATGGTCATTTTTTATGAAGAGTAAACTTTTATCACTTTTTCGGGCTCTTTAAATTTTACGAAAAAGCGAAACCATGGAATCCTCTTTTAAGCCCTTTTCAAACTCTCTAAAAATGAAAATATTGCCGAGTACTTGACTATTCGAACTCGTTAAGGTAAATGAACAGTCGTCCCTTCAGTATAATTTTACCCCTTTTCCGGACTGAAATGGAATATTTACGAAAAAGGTATACATTGACTAATCACAGTCAATAGAGTTCTCTCTTGCATTATTTTATCCTTTTTCGGGTCTGAGGGACTAAATTTACGAAAAATAACACCCATGGAGTTTTCTTAAGTTTTTTCTTCTGACTCCCTAAAAATGAAAAACATCGAGTTTCTCCTATATTGGACTCGTTAAAATTTAACAGTAAAGGACCTGTCGATTACAAACAGGAATGGACCACTCCTTCTTAGGGTTCGATTTTAAACTAAGTTGGACTCATCTGAAGGATGAGCTTATAAACAAGCAAATGTTATCCTCCTCAAGCTTGTCAAAAATAAAGAGGTACTTGCCAGAAATGGTGGGGGAAAAGAGAGAAAAATAGATTCGTTTGTTACACTTTGATTTGTAAAAGCATTACACCACTCTTGAACATGACACTTTTTGTCGCACTTCTACCTTTGTTGGGAAATCCTTTACCTATCAGTTAATCAAACCACATTGAAAGTCTTCAACCGGTTTCTGGGTATTAGCTTAGGGCAACTATCACCAAACCATCTGTAGTGTCGTTATGTGTTCAAGAGGACAATCAAACAAACCATTCATTTGCAAACACTTGTCTCCATTCGTGTTGACCATCCCTCAGTCATTCCTTGCAAAACAATTCTTCAAAACTTGATCTATGGTTTCATGTCATGAGCTTGCTTACGAGGGATCACTTTCTGTCGACGATAGCTCATCATCTAGGAAGTTGATCTAGAATCCATCAGTACCTTGGAATCTGCATGCGTTAATGGAAAATTTCTCGCCTTCGACGACAGGTTACATCACTGACCTTCGATCGAATGATTCCGTGAAATGTTCAACTTCAGATCACATATTCGCATTTCATGGATTGTACCGAGTACTTTGAGAGCCATTGTCATTATTGGTGGTTTATCTCACACTTGTTAACATTTCACATCATTGACTCGGTAATCAAGTGGTTTCTAACATTTTCGACTTCGTATAAATTATATATAATATCCATGTATATATCCGAACTTCTCCCTGATCTCACAATATTTATCTTCTGGTAAAATACACAATCCTTCCACTATAATTTCATGAAATTTAATCAACAATTGCAAAACATGAAGCAATAAAAACACACATAACACAGTTGTTTAATGGGAAAGCCTGAAGCTAAAAACCCCAACTATCATATTATGTATATCATGGAGATCATATAAAAATATCATACAAGCATACAAAGCTTATCACAAGCTCTCAGTACAGTACAATCGTCATACACTAATCAGGCACGATCTTGCAAATCCATGCATCGGTCTTTGCCACCTGTTAGCCTGCCTCCACTGCGCAATCCAAGCTGATTACAAAGACCAATTCGATGTAATCCCACTCTCATTGACTTCGTTATTATCATTGGCAACTCCAATGTATATGTAGATGCAATTCATGCATCACTAATAGTCACAACAGATAGTCTATCTTGCCCTTTCACCTATCTCTCCACTGGTCTCCACTGAAACTGCCATGCACTGTAGTTAACTGATGTATTCTTCAGTTGATTAATGAGTTATTATTTGTGAATTAATTAACTAATTAATTCACTCCACTCTCACTAGTGTATCAATCAGCTAGACTAGATACAACTAGCTCAACTGAGTCTAACTGAGTTAAACTAAATACAACTCCACCAACTACTTCTCCAACTCCACCAAACTCTGTCACATGAGTTCTAACTGAATTCCTCCATGCAATAGCTCCAGTAAACCCTCAGGAATAGCGTAATTCCTTCTGTCAGCTTTTGTGCCACATCTATGCACTTAACTGAAGTGCTCCAAGAGAATAAGATAATGTTTAGAGTCCAAATATTATTAAGAGCTAATAATATTCGACATGCATCTATTTTTAGATCAACGCTCTATAAATAGACTTCGCCCAATATTCTAAAAATAGAATTTCATCTATTTTTCACATTTGACCAACCATCTACAAATAGCCTCCTGCTACATATAGAATATGCTCACCATGTCTAAAAATAGACATACACCTAAAAATAGCCTCTGTGGGCCCCACCTAGTTTAGGTGATTATTTTCCAACTAGGATCAAGGATGATGTTTCAGGATGCCTCCTTCACTGTTTCTTGTTGCAATCTTCAACACTCCCTCTCAACAAGAAAGGACTGCCTTTGCATGCGACATGCAACTCCATGCATTCGCCCTGCAACCTTCACAAGTGCCATGCAACTCCATGCATCTGCTCTGCAACTCCTCTGAAACTGAATAGGCTCCAAACAACTCAATCAGTCTGATGCATCTATCATCAAAGTCTTTGACTTCTGCTGGGCCCAATTGCACATGTCATCAGGAACCACTACGCTGTTGAACTCTTGCACCCATGCACTCTTGCACTTGCTGTCAACTCTGATTCGCGCTCCAGTATCCGACACTGTCACTTTGATCTGCCTGCATCAATCCAACTAATCATGCTACTACTGTGTTGTGGGCACCTCATAGCCAGGTTCAATTCATGAGATCCACACCATCTCATGAATCCTGCCCAGAAATCTCCTCTTGGGATTAATCATGCATGTCGCCCCACCTCTCACCCGGTGGTATAGCTGCATGCACTCCCTCTGCCCATCTGGCACGAAATTTCTCTGCATGAGTGGTTTCTCCCACTCCATGATCCTCATCTTGTGGCTGCTCCACATCCCAAGGTTCACTCTTACCTGCATGCAAATCTTGCTCCCTCTCAAGCTTCAATTGCATGGCTTTCTCACACTTCCCAACAGTAGGAAGCTCCGTAGAAATCCCATCTACATCAAATCTATAAAGATTCTTCTGCATCTCCAGTTGTGGCTGCTCCACAACCTTCTGAGACTGCTTCTCACGCTGCATGTTGAGAGGCTCCCTCTCAACCACCAAGTCACTAACCTCTGCTTTTCTCCTCAAAGCTTTTCATGCATCTTGTACCTCAGTGCATGTAGATTCTTGGCTCGCGCACATTGCAATTGTCCCGCCGTCGCAAAATTTTCTAACAAAAGAGCTGATTTTAAATCGATGATATCTCCCTCATCCGAGCTCCGATTTGACCGATTTTTTTTTTCAATTTGGGTATTTTTTTGCAAGGAATCCAAATATGCTATTTTTTTCTGAAATTATTTCACCCAAATTTTCAGATATTCTTTGCAAACTCGCGCACCCAAAAATTCCTGCTCTCATTCCATGTAGAAAATCTATAACACAGCTCTGATACCATGTAGAAATTATATACAATATGCATGTATATATCCGGACTCTCCTGATCTAACAATATTTATCTTCTTGCTAAATACATAATCCTTCCACTATAATTCTTGTGGAAATTTAATCAACAATTGCAAAACACATGAAGCAATAAAAACACACATAACACAGTTGTTTAACGGGAAAGCCTGAAGCTAAAAACCCCAACTATCATATTATGTATCATGGAGATCATATGACAATCTCATACAAAGCATACAAAGCTTATCACAAGCTCTCAGTACAGTACAATCGTCATACACTAATCAGGAACAATCTTGCAAATCCATGCACCGATCTTGCCCTCCTGCTAGCCTGCCTCCACTGCGCAATCCAAGTTGATTACAAAGACCAATTCAATGTAATCCCACTCTCATTGACTACGTTATTATCATTGGCAACTCCAATGTATATATAGATGCAATTCATGCATCACTAGTAGTCACAATAGATAGTCTATCTTGCCCTTTCACCTATCTCTCCACTGGTCTCCACTGAAACTGCCATGCACTGTAGTTAACTGTTGTATTGTTCAGTTGATTAATGAGTTATTATTTTTGAATTAATTAACTAATTAATTCACTCCACTCTCACTAGTGTATCAATCAGTTAGACTAGATACAACTAGCTCAACTGAGTCTAACCGAGTTAAACTAAATACAACTCCACCAACTACTTCTCCAACTCCACCAAACTCTGTCACATGAGTTCTAACTGAAGTCCTCCATGCAATAGCTCCAGTAAACCCTCAGGAATAGCGTAATTCCTTCTGTCAGCTGATGTGCCACATCTGTGCACTTAACTGAAGTGCTCCAAGAGAATAAGATAATGTTTAGATTCCAAATATTATTAAGAGCTAATAATATTCGACATATCTATTTTTAGACTGGCAATCTAAAAATAGATTCCGCCCAATATGTCTAAAAATAGAAGTCCATCTATTTTTCCCGACTTGACCAACCATCCACAAATATCATCTTGCAACTCATAGAACATGATCCATATGTCTAAAAATAGACTTACACCTAAAAATATCCCAGGGCCCCAGGGTGGGCCCCACCTAGTTTGTGTGATTATTTTCCAACTAAAGATTGCAATCATGTTTTAGATGCCTCCTTCATCGTTTCTTGTTGCAATATTCATCAACTTCAACACATTTAATCGCATGGATATAATCGTACTAGTTCGAGAAGTAGAAATTAAGACCCTGGATCTAGTTTCCACCATCCAGGCTATGAGGAGTTTTGTTATTCATTATGCAGTAGACGATTCATTACAGATGGCTACGTCCATGCTGTGTTTACACTATTGATGTAATATTAAAATCATTTCTATATCAAAACAATTTTAGTTAGTTTTGATCTGAGTATGGGAATGACTACCTCGCCGATGATATATATATGTGTGTGTGTGTTGTGAATGAGCGTTTTGCCAGGATTCCGACTGGGGGTGTCCATAAAGCAATCCTTGAAATGATAAATCACATCACTCTTCGAATATTCTCAGAATTCGCACTTTAGGGGGCAATTTGTTACACTAAAATTTTTCACCATGACATTTTAGTACTCCCTTGGAAGTCTGAAATATCATAATTCCCAAAGTCAAGCCTTGAAACTAAGAGAAAAGCTCATAAAATCCTTAAAGCTCTGGTACAACACTTTCTCCTAGTTTTGCCTGCAGTCCCACACTTTTTGACTATAAATACTGCGGAGCCAAACACATTGTCTGTTTATTAAAAGTGCAAACCCCTGTAAAATATTAAAAAGGTGCAAGTAAAATCTAGAAGCTCAGTTTAATTCATTTTTGGAAGCTTCTAGAAACATTCCTGCGGTGGAAAGATCGCTCCTTTCATGTTCATGCATCCCATCCAATAAGGAGCTAACCCCTTGATGTAAGGAACTAATCCCTTTGAAGGAGGACTCTATCCCTTCTTGTATGGAGTTGTAACCTCCTCTTCTACACTATAAAAAGAGGCATAGGGCAGCCTCAAGGGGTTACCAATTGTTAACTATTGATGAATTGAAGTTTTAGTATTGTTGGAGGCGAAGTGCTGTTGAAACCTAGACCCTTTTAGCTGAGATTTCATGTGGGAAGGATTACATACCTGTATATATCTCAGTTGGAAGAGTGCAAGGCTAATCTGAGTAAAGGAAACGCCTGCTCCGGACCCCAAGAGGACCTGTACAACATCAAGGCGGACATGGTTGTAAGGCTCTTCCTTATTTAAGTTAATACAAAAAAATCCGCTTTTCTCAATAAGCTGTGAATTGATTGTTTATTTTATGGATTCCTTGATCACCATAATGGATATGATTTATGAATATATGCTATGCAGGTGCTATTTGATGTTTTTTTTTTGTGATTGCAGATCTACAAAGATAACTCTTTCGGGCAACTGAAGGACTACTACTACAAACAAGCGTTGGATCAAAGGTAAGATCGTTAAAACCTTTATGGAATTGAATTATGAATCGCAATATATCTAGAGAAAGATAGTTTTGTTTGTATTTTTGTTGCTAGCTATCCGTAGGACACTTGGGAGGTCTGTCTTGTCCGCAAGAACGACTTATCCGTCCAACATGGGATTTTCATAAAATGGGACGAGCATGATCTTATGCATAATGACTCGTTATGAGATCAGTATTTTACCTTGCTCTGAGACAACACATGTATTACCTTGCAAATCTACAACGTTGTCACTTAGTAGCAATGATAATGAAGGAGCCCCATTATTCTTGGAGCATTCTAAAGGTAGATTCACTCATGAAGCAATGGAGGTTAAGATGATGACTGGTAGACATCTTGAGATGGAAATATTTTCTCCTTTCTTCATGAAACTTTTAAAATGAGCATCTCACAGCTCGAAAAGAGACTTCTACCCACAGTGATACTAGAACCTCATTGGTTTTGGAAGGCCATGGATGAGAAGAAGGTCTCATTAAGATATCTCATTGGAGGTGCACTTCAACATTTCATGGAGTGCAAATTTCTTCATAAATTTGAGGAGGTTGGTGTCTTACAATGGGAGGATGCCAAATATTTATAGAATGAGATCCATCATCTACATTGGGATGAATGGTTGATAGTATGGAGCAAGGGGTTTCCAAACCACTTTTAGATCTATGATAGAGGGCAACAAGAAGCATGGCCGCGCTGGTTTCTCTTGGGTGAGTATGGCTACCACTCAAGGAGTCATATTTTACTAATTCATGCCTTATACATCACTGGAAGAATGCATAAGAAAAATGCATGGTTACTTTGGTTGTTGATGAGAGATTTTGGACATCACATATCTTATGTCCTTGTATTTACTTTTTTTTGGGATATATGTCTCATGTCTTTACATGTATTTCTATTTGGGATGTACCTCATGTTCATGTATATACTTGGAGTTGGGAGAAATTATAACTCTCACATGACGTGGCATAAGGGATCTTGTTTGTATTATGTTGATGAGACATCTCACATGTCCATTACTATATTTTTGCTCCATGACTTGCATCATGACAATGCAAGGAGGCAGTAATAATCCTTGTTGCTATGGTTATTATTGGGAGAGTATGGGCTGAATTCTTCCCATACATTGCATGAAATTGTTGGAGGATGGAAATAGGAGGCCTTACAACATTGGCTTCTGTTGGGGAATTATGGTAAATGTACATGGTATGATGATGATGTCATGAGGCAGCAATATGCCTTGTTAAGGCGGCTTCTCTTGAGAGAATATGGCCACTACATTTGGCACAATGATGATGTGGTATGGCAGCAAGAGGCATTGTTGCTTTGGATTCTTTTGAGAGAGTATGGCTCTCGTATTCTCATTGATGTTGATTTGACATGGCAACAAGAAGCATTGTGGTGGTGGATTCTTTTGAGAGAGTATGGCTCTCTTACTTGTTTTCATTATGATCTAGCATGGTAGGAGGCTTTTTTTCATTGGTTTTTATTAGTAGAATATGGTTTGACATTGTTTGTGTTTTCCCATATGTCTCTACTTCTTGTTTTTCACTATGATGATGTGATGTTTGATTCCTATATGGAAAACATGGCTAATGATGAGGGAATTAATATATGTAATCTACTCTATGTATCATGGGTTGGAGAAATAGTTCATAAGTTGGGACTTTCCACTTTGGGAATGAACGACTTCATCTTATGTATCTCATGTATAGAGGAGAAATTTGGTCATCATATGGTTGCCACGTGGAGATTAATTGATGAAGAAGGGTATCTAAATTTTCAGTTGGGGGCCATTCTATATATTCTAGAGAGGTAGCTTTGGAGTTGGACATGCATGACACATTGTGACAAATCGGAAGGCCTTCCACATGAGGATGCCATTTGGAGGGAGGATGTTTGTTGTAGCATCCACTTTTGCAATTGCTTGAGGACAAGAAACATTTTTTCGGGGAGGACTGTAATATTCCCAAATTTTCACTTGATATTTGGAAAATTAGAGTTCTAAATTTTCTTAATTATTTAATCAAATAAAATGGTGGAGGGACCCATAATCCTCAAGATGAATAAATATCCACTTTTTGATGTTTGAATGTAGATTAATTAAGCCTATATATACATAATCAGATAGCCGAGCCACTACTAAAGTGAATGGATTTGAGATCATGTCTCATTAATGAGATAGATCATGGAGGTTGATACAATCAACTAAGATCTTGGAAGTAATCAAATAGAATATCATAGAGAATTCATGATGAGATGATGGAGGAAGTTGTGCAATTAATCCACACATGATGGAGAGGGTGTACATTCCACCTAGACATGATGGATGAATTGGAGAGACAACACAGTTAAACATGGAGGATCATGTCCACATGCACATCGCAGTTTAGATGAGGGCCAAGGCATGAGAAGGCTCATAAACTATATAAAGGAGATGAAGACAACAATGAAGGTAGTCTATTGATTATTGATTGTGAGGTCTTTTTAGATCTGGAATTTTCATGTGACATCCCATTGCTTTCTTAGGATGTTTAGCAAAGATTGCAAGTGTTTTTTAGCATAGAGTGTTCCTAGTCGGGAATCCCACCTCTTTCTTTGAGTAGCTCTAGAGAGAGGGTTGCACTTCATTCTACATCAAGAATTAGTGCCACTTATTATTTCCATCACCTTTAAAACATTCATATTCAAGAATTACACAATTTCTAAAGATCAGTTGGAAGGTGGAGGTTGTCTTCAGTATTTCAGCTGGAGAACTAGTGTAGGAGTATTCCTATCACCTTGGGCTTGAAGATCAACATTCCCAAAGCTTCATTTCAGATATGAAATCAGGCCTAAAGTTATTAACCTTCTAACAGTACTAATTCCATCCAAAATTACGTTGTCCATTATTCAAGATCCAAAGGAGGAAGGAAGTTGCTAGCATTTGATCCAGATTTATGCAGGAACACAACAAACTACACATATAGCCATAGATACAGAGATGAAATGGAAATAATGCTTCATTTTATTATAATCAAATGTTGAAAATAAACTAGCTAGGGCATTTGTAGCGTATCTCTAAGAATAGATATGGTGGCTACAGGCCTCTGAACTTTGTTATAGAATTGAAAGTTGTTTACAGACAGAATGTAAATAAACAGCAAGGGAATTGGTAGGTTTATCTCTAAGAAGAGATGTGGTGGCTACAGGTTTATCCTGTGAGGGATCATCCCCTCACCTTGCCATCAGTATTTCCATTAGCCTGGATTATATTGTAGCATATTTCAAAAGGCATAGAGCCTCTCTCTCCTTTACAACATGGTTTTTATGAGTAGTTGTGTAGCAGCAACTGCAATCATCATTGGTGGATTGAGAAGCTCGATCTAGAGCTTCTAGCTTGTAGATCTAGAGAAGGGATCAGCCCTTCAAGCTTAGATCTGATCTTATGACATATTTCATCCATCTATTTGTTAGATCTAGCTTCAGATCTATAATCCCAACAGATAAAGGATCAAACCCTAGGAGGGTGATTTTCCAAAGTTATAGATCTGGAAAATCCTTTATGGGATATCTTGGGTTCCCATCACATTGGAAAGATATTGAATCTTGGCATCATGAAATTTGTTGAGCTCCCTAGATCTACATTTCCTTTTGCAGCAGTTCATGTACATCTTCAGCGAAAGGGAAAACGCAGTATTGCTTCCAGTAAGCTCACTAGTTAAGCAGTGCTAGTTGCAGCACCATTGTAGGGTGATCCTAGACCATCTCCTGGACTAGATCTACTCCTGTTCTGTACATTGTGTAACTGATTCATCTCCATATAATAAAATGGCTCAAATTCTCTGTAAATTTTGATGTTATCTTGAGATTTATTGTTTAGTTGCAGTTCTTATGTTGTTATTAAATATTACTGCATTCTCCCTTTTGGGATATCACACCCACTGATGAATTTATGAATATTTTATTTCTCTTCCTTAAGATAAGGAACATATCTCAAAAACTCCAAGAATATTCTAGTCTACTTTGCATTAATCATAGATCTCATGTTGAACTCATAAAACGCCTTTGCGTTGTCATCATAGTACCTTTTTGATAGATACTTCTTGAAAATTTTGTTGAACTCCCTCCAAGCTACCTCCTCTTATTGAATTCCCCTAACATTCTTCACATCTTCCCACCAGATCTCTGCTTTCCCATTGATATTGAAAGTAGATAAATTGACTTTCTATTCCTTGAATAATCATGCAATCTGAAAAATTTATTTATCCCTAGTAGCCACGATTTTGCATATTTTGGCTTATTCATTTCTTGATCAAATGTTGGAGGCTTTTCTTTCTTGAACTCCTCTAGAAAGTACTTCTTCTCACACCTCCTATCAGGATGATGGAGACGATGATGATGATGTCTCTCTAAACCATAATTAGAATATAACGAATGATCACCACCCCTCCTGTCAAGTGTATCCATAAATTTTCCATCACCAATTGTATCCTCTCTATCCAACCAGCATCCTGATTGAGGCCCGTTTCCATATGCCCCATTATGTAATATTCCAAAAATTTAGCCTTCAGCTAAATGGAATATTATAATTTGTTTTATCACTAGGTAGGTGAATAAGTGGGTAGGGAGGCCCATAAATCTCCTTAGAAGGAATAATAACACTCCTAATGTGAAAGGAGGAAGAATAAGCAACTGGATTAAGCACCTTGGGGTGTGAATTGGAGGGGATACATGTTGAATAGGTCAAATTTGACCAAATCAATAGCGTTGTCATGGAGGAATGGCATTTATGATGAGACAACACAGTTTTAGTGGAGGACAACTTGCATGAGCTTAGTGGCATTTGTGGATGGGACCCAATGTGAGAAGGCTCACACACTATATATGGAGGGGATGGAAGCCATTTTCATTCATGTTTGATTATCATTTTGTTATTTTTCTGTTTAGACTTTGCATCCTTTAGCTATTTTGCAGGGTTTGTTGTGTTGTTTAGCATAAGGGTATTCCTCATCGTGAATCCCTACCTCATCCTCAAGAAAGGAGAGATTCATTGGGCTTCATTTCCTCATTTCATAATTCTGGCCAAGCTACCTCCTTCAGCTATAGTGTAGTTTCTGTTTAAAGCTGGGTTGTGTTGTAGGGTGCAGCAAAGGAGGATCACATAGAGCCAATTCTAGGCTTTTTTTTTCAGTGGAGAGGTAGCCTATCCATTGGAGGATCATAAAGGAGGGCTCTTGGCCATATTTATATATTTTTGGCATTATGACAACCATATACCATCCCTCACATCGTATTTTCAGTCCAGATCTGTGTTAATTTTTGTGCAGTTGCTGAGAGGGTTCATTGAGCTCATCAGGAGGGTCTATTTCTGAATAGAGGGATCAACCTTCTATTGAGAAATACCATTGGAGGAGGAAATTATCATTTCAGATCTATCATAGCCTTATTCTATTCAGTTCTAGTTCCCAGTGACTTATCAACCCTAGGGTTATTTGTCACATTGTATATTTTGTTGGTATTTCTAGCAATCTCTTCTAGGTTGGCTAGAAATCATGTAGTAGAGCCCATATCTTCCTTTCTGGGCATTTATTTTGTATCTATCATCCATATTCCATTTATGTATGTTTACAGTAGTAACTACACTAATATAGACAACGCTGTCACTACTTTCTGGCATTCTATACAGTAGCAGTAACTCATATGATCAAGCGAGACTTGTTCTTATTGCTTGAGTGGCTTGAACCTCAAGATATTTTTATATATTTCTGTTGATATTTGAAAAAAATGATCACCACATATTGATCCCTCTTATGATATGTTCATAGTTGTTGTGTTTTACATTATTATGTCTTGTATTGCTGCTATATCCATTTTGGAATATTACAGTGGTATCAGAGCATAATCTTGGCCCAGCCTGTGCATTCAAGATATTATGCCATTAGGAGGAGAATATTATCATAGAAAGGAGAAGTTGTACAGAAGAAAAAAAGGCATGACTCCATTATTTGGAGAAATGAAGGAAGAGAGGCGGTCCCAGCTTCTTTTTCAAACTGTGAAAAATATCAAGAAAGATATCAAGGAAATGAAAAGTGAGAGGTGTGGAAAACTTCCAAGAGGGTTTGAAAGTGAAGCAAGCCCTAAATATTCACATGATGGGTGCAGATCCATAGTGAAATTTATTGCCCACATTCACTAAAAGAGAAATGGAGGAAGAAGATGCACTAAAGGAGGAGACCTTGAGTGACTATCTTCAGGAGTATGAGTCTCAATATTGGAGATTCAAAGAGCACTTGGACTTCCAAGGGTTTTGCCGACTCAATAAATACAGAAGATCTAGCAACCATAACAGAAGCAAGAGAGGTAGAATCTTTATGCCTAACTTTGATGGATCATCAAAGTGCACAGCCAAGGCTTGGGTGAAGGTGCTAGATTCCTATTTTCAGCTACACCAAGTTTCAGAAAAGGAGGCCATTAGATTAGCAGTGCTACACCTTAAAGGTATGGCCCATGATTGGTGGTTTTACATTTCTGCTAATCTAATGGCCTCCTTTTCTGAAAATTAGTGTGGCTGAAAATAGGAATCTAGCACCTTCACCCAAGCCTTGGTTGTGCACTTTGATGATTATGAAAATGTAAATACTTATGCAGGGTTCACTAGGAAGTTAGCAAAGAGATTTGATATTAAACATTGTGAAACATATTTTTTTGAACCCAAAAATTCAAAACCTTTGCATGAGTTGGAGGGATCTATTTTACCAACTCCACTCCATATTTCTATTGAAGCGGATAAAAACATGCATAATATATTGCCATGGGAAATATACTCACTTATTTAAGAGCCCTCTTATATAGATGAAGACATGGAGATTCCTCCTTCAAAGGAAGACCAAGATCTAGGGTCTCTCATTGATGATGAGGCATTCTCAGATATTGATGAAGAGGATGAGCAAAGAAGAGCTAACAACGTTGTACCATCAGGAGAAGATCCATCACCACATGGAGGTGGAAAGGGAGCCATTGCTTCCATTAGAGGAGCCCTTGTGTATTTGCAAGGAGTTCCAAATGATCTAAGATGTGGGGACCAAAGCACAATTCTAGAGCAGCATGAATCAGTTTTTGTGGGTTGTGAGACTTGGAAGATGGAAGGAGAAGGAGAAAAGAAGGATCAGAATCAAGGGATGATGAGAATTCACCCTTATCTATTTCACAAGGTTTCTGTAGAGAAAAAGGAGACTGTATTGTGCAGTGAAAGGAGGGACAAACAAGTCCACTCATATATACAATCTGCTTTAGATCTTGATGTCTCACTACATGGAGGCATTCCACTTGGGAAGCCACTACATATAGAGTTGGTAAGACTCATATTACCACTTGGTTCACCACTCATAGATCCCAGAGGGATGGATACTTTAGAGGGGTCTAGTACAGTGCAAATATTCTGGGATAGACTCAAGGAGGAGATATACACTCTCCCATTTTCAGCGTTACCCACTCTCACTACATATTCTGCGCTGACAGAAGTTGTTGCAGTGAAGGAGGATGGCACCAACATGGTGCAAGGATATCACTCCATGGATTAGGAGAAACATAGGGTACTTCCCTTGAGGAAGGAATTCTCCATATATTGGAGTAGATGAAGGCCACTCATGCTTACATTGGCCAAGATCAGGGGGTTGTTTTTGGATGGTACCTTCTCATGGGAGGCCAACTTCGAAAGGCCACCACTTCTACTTAAGCATGAGAAGCTACATGATGGGCATGGCAGCACTTTGGAGGATGAATTTTTCATGAGGGATGTCAAAGTAAAAGAAATCAACATGTGGGGAGTTTCACATTTCAGATCTTCAACGATATCTCTTAGGAGGATTGATCCATATTAGAGGTCTCAACTTTTGGTAGAGTACTCCAAGGATATTGGTGCTTGCATGATTATTAATGACCCGGAGGGATATGATAGATACATGGTGGATGATGGGGTCATTTATTATTATGGCAGAGTCTTATTGACTAGAGCTTATGAGATCAAGGTGAAGTTGTTACATGAAGCACATGTGGACTTCCTTTCGATGCACTTTGATGCATATCATTCCTTGATGGAGGAGTTCACTTGGGAGGGCATCTAGCTGTATGTATATCAGCATATGGAGAGATTCATAGCCCAGATGATGATGGAGAGGTTATCACAACCACTTCCATACTCATTTACAGTGAGGGAGAACTTTCAGTTGAGCCATTCCAACTCAATGACCAAAGTACATAGTATAGGATGTACATTTATGAATTATGATTTGTACTCCCTTACTTTTTGTGAGCAGAATTTTGTACCAAGGAGGGTCATATTTTCTTGCATATTGTATTGTGATGTACTTGAGGCCATTTGCAACATTTATTTTGGCCATTCTATTGGTGGTTTGCGAGAGATGCCACATGATTCTTGGTGTGCACCATTGGCACCAAATTTTACTTTTATGATCCCATCTTGTAGGATTATTGTGGCAGAAAAAAAGTGGCTGAAAAGACACTTGCTGTACTTTTTTTTAAGGCAGGTAGGGGATGCACTGCATTGGTCCCACATATGGGACTATGATCCATCTCCCAGTTGTCATATGGAAATTTGTTTTTATTTGTTTTTGCTTCCATATGTTCTTATTCTTATGGGATGCTTTGTTGGGAGGATGGCACAAGAGTTAGAGGTGCCCATTGGGAGTATGATCCTCCATACTTCATATGTTTCATGTTTAAGAAGAAAAAATGGGCAAGCCGTGATTTCCACACTACATCTCTTGTCTTCATGTGGGAGCAGCCATTTGGAGAACTTGACTTCTTGGGAGAGGCACTTCATGGATGTTTTGATTGGTGGGGTAGCTTGGGGCATTCTTGGAGACCATAAAATTTTAGATCAAGATGAGAAACAACCCCATACATATCATAAATGGAGAGAGAAACAACATGGGTGGAAAAATCTAATCTCTCCATACAGCCCCAATACGTTGCATGAACCGGGGGTTGAGGATTTCTTTGATGAGCTACCTAGGATGGATTATTTCATTTGGATGATAGCATGGGTATGGAAGTCTCTCATTGGGATGGAGATCCCCAAATTTCATATTCTCAATTACCTTGAGGAGGTTGTTGGATTTGGTTTTGCATACTTGGAAGGAACCATTGGGGGACAGATTTATTGTAGATTATTTTGAGCAGTGGTGGGGACTATTTGATGAGGAGGCTACAAGAGGAAGGAGGGATACATTTTCCATATCCTTGTCGTTGCTTGATAAAAAGCAACATTTTGGAGGGGAGGACTGTAATATTCCAAAAGTTTAGCCTTAAGCTAAATGGAATATTATACTTTTTTTTCATCACTAGATAGGTGAATAAGTCCATAGGGTGGCCCATAAATATCCTTATAAGGGATAATAAAACTCCTAATGTGAAAGGAGGAAGAATAATCAGCTAGATTAAACACCTTGGGGTGTAAATTGGAGTAGATACATGTTGAATAGGTCAACTTTGACCAAATCAATAACGTTGTCATCGAGGAGTAGCATTTATGATGAGACAACACAGTTTTTGTGGAGGACAACTTTCATGAGCTTAGTGGAATTTGTGGATGGGACCCAATGCGAGAAGGCTCACACACTATATATGGAGGGGATTGTAGCCATTGTCAGTCATGTTTGGATTATCATTTTGTTATTGGTATGTTTAGACTTTGCATCCTTTAGCTGTTTAGTGGGTTTTGATCTGTTGTTTAGCACAAGGGTGTTCCTGATCGGGAATCCATACCTCATCCTCAAGGAAGGAGAGGTTCATTGGGCTTCATTTCCTCATTTCGACATTCTGTGCAAGAAACCTCCTTCAGCTATAGCGTAGTTTCTGTTTAGAGCTAGGTTGTGTTGCAAGGTGCAACAAAGGAGGATCATATAGAGCCAATTCTGGGCTTGTTTTTTAGTGGAGAGGTAGCCTATCCATTGGAGGATCAACAAGGAGGGATCTTGGGAATATTTATATATTTTTGGCATCAGGCCAACCATCTACCATCCCTCACAATGCATTTTCAGTCGAGATCTGCATTATTTTTAGTGGCAGTTGCTGAGAGGGTTCATTGAGCTCATCGTGAGGGTCTATTTCTGAATAAAGGGATCAACCTTCTATTGAGAAATACCATTGGAGGATGAAATTATCATTTCAGATATTTCACAGCCTCATTCTATTTAGTTCTAGTTTGCAGTGACATATCGACCCTAGGGGTATTTTTAACATTGTAGATTTTGTTGGTATTTCTAGCAATCTTTTTTGGGTTGGCTAGAAATCATGTATTAGAGCCCATATCTTCCTTTCTGGGCATTTATTTTGTATCTATCAACCATATTCCATTTATGTATTTTTACAGAAACAGGTACACTGATATAGACAATGTTGTCACTACTTTCTGGCATTCTATACAATAGCAGCAACTCATATGATCATGCAAGACTTGTTCTTATCGCTTGAGTGGCTTGACCCTCAAGATCCTTTTGTATATTGCTGCTAATATTTGAATAAAATGATTGCTACATATTGATCCCTCTTATGATATTTTCATATTTTCTGTGTTTTACATTATTATGTCTTGTATTGCTGCTATTTCCATTTTGGAATATTACACATTATTCCTTTCCTATTGTCCATGACTGGCCCTAAGAAATCCATCTCTCTACAAGTTTGGTAAAATATGAAGCATCGCTACATTAATTTATACTTTCTTCTCTTGTGCCCTAGAAAGCCTCTCATGTGCCTTGATCGACCTGCTATTGACTTCTTTGCAATTTTTTATTTTTTCTTTTGAGCTTCTTAATGTATATCTCATGTCAAGGGAGTAATCATTGCCATGTTGTTCATCTGATCTGTAGGGAGAGTCACATGAACTGTAGTCCACCATTATGCTAGTCATCTTTGATCTTCTACCTCATAAAAACATGCCATGTTAGATAACCTAATAAAAAATTAATCAAATCATACGTTATGAGGTTAAGGCAGGCTATCTCATCAGCAAAAATCGGTCTAGATTAATGTGATGTGTGTTCATATATATATATGTGTGTGTGTGTGTGTGTGTGTTCATAAAAAAATGTTACTTTTTTTGTCATTTGTGTCCCCTCCTGAGGTCCTAATAAACTTGTCCAAATATTCTTTAAATTATTTATAAATAACCACATAGGCCCCTCTTAACATGATGGTGTCATCCATAATATTCTCGTGATTAATGCTTATGATCCCTATCGTTTATCTAATACCTAAAATCTATGGGTTTCTCTTTCATTTTCTAGTATTCGACTTAGTGAATCCATCATTAGAATATAGAGGAACAAGAAGAGAGGACAACCCTCCCTTAGTGCCCCACATGCCTTAGAACATCCCACCACTCTTTCGTTTACCATAGGGGTGATCCAAGGGGATGAGATGCACAATACAATCCATTTTATGAGGGTTTCATCAAACCCCATTTTTCTTCAGAACCTTCAGGAGGAAGTTGGTCCTTACCCCATCAAAGGAATTATCCATATCCAATTACCATAGCTTGATCCCCTCTTTTCCAACTAGAGTTGATAGCTTCTTGAATCAAAATTATGTTGTCAAAGATTTGCCTTCCAAGAACCAAGCCACCTTGATTGTTAGAGATCAAACGAGGGAGGATTGTTTTTCAATCTAGAGGCGAGAAGCTTCGAAATGACCTTGTAGGATACATTGAAAAGCGAAATAGGGAAAAATTTCGAAAAGGAGGAGGGTTTAGAATATTTAGGGATTAGGGCTAATAAGGAGGAATTGATACCTCCCACCATGATGAAGTGCTTGAAGGAATATCCTATCATTTGACACATATATTTTTTTATCAAGTCCGAAAATTTTTGGTAACATATAGTTGAAAATATATCCAGATCTAGGGATTTGTCTAGAAGAAAGGAGAAGACAACCATTTGAATTTCAGCAATCATTGGAGGAGCAATTAGGAGATTATTCATGGCTTATATAATAAGGGTGGTAACATTCTCTAACAAATAGTCCTCACTCACTTGGGCAATTTGAAATTCCTTCTGGTATAGATATTGGAAATGATGGACCACAACCTCCTTAATATCCTCAAACTATGTGATAATATGCCCCCTATGTTAAATATGGGAAATTTTATTTCTAATTTCTCTATAATTTGTCTCCTTGTGAAATAATTTAGTATTCCAATCCTAGATTGAAAGAAAATTATTTTTATATTTTAACCTCCAAAATTCTTCTTCTCTTCTGAGGAGAGTGTGGAAAGCCTTAAAAGTATCAACTTATTTTTGGAACTCAATCTAAGTGATCAGTGAAACCTCTATTTGTTCTTAAATAGATGCTAGTTGTTGTTCTATTCCCCTTATTTAATCTTTCCTTTATATTTTATTCTCCTTGAGCCATTTACAAATCTCTTCTTTAATATGTTTGATTTTGGTTTACCACATAGCAATCCAGCTACCTTGCACTAATTGAGAGCACGAGAAAGAAACATGATTATAGAACCCATGAGAGTCTAGCCATAGGGGTAAATATCTAAAGGGAATAAGACTAATACTATAGGAGGATGAGAAGAGAAGGCGAATAAGATGGTGGTCTAAGCCACCCCAAGGAAGCATAAAGGATTTTATATACAGGTTCAATGAAAGGAGCCTATCAGAGGCCAAGAAGCGATGAAGTCGGCTAAAAATGTGGCCAGGACTTGTGCGCTTGTTGTTCCATGTATAGAGGAATTTAGAAGGCTTGACATAAAAAAGGCTTAGGGTAAGAATTAAGTCCTCCATGTTTTCTTGTTAGGAATCACAAGCAAAAAAACCCCCTCGCTTCTCCCTTTGGCCAAGGGAAGTTTTGAAGTCTCTGACAAGGATACAATCACGTCCATATTTAATGTTTTTCAACTCCGCCATGGACTTCCAACACTCCTATTTTTCTTGAAACTATGATGGAATATATACACTGACTATAGTATAACTATGATGTAGCTATAAAATTTTAAAGGCATTTGCTATCCAATGGGTTGTATTTGTAGAATTTACCAGTTGCATTTGTGCTAGATTTCACATCGTTCAAAGGCCTCTTGAAGTGCCTCATGTGATTACAACTAGCATATGAATGTTCCCCCAAATTTTGAAATGATTGGAGGAAATTTTTTCCTCTGCTAAATTTGTCTCTGGGAGGAGGCCGACATAATTGGTCTTCCATTTTTAATTAATTATTTCAAATCCATTTTTATTTTCCAAGAACAAAGTCCCCTACAATTCCAAGAGATGATATTCATTATTTACTTTTGGAGGATGCTGTCCCTTTTGTGAGACCTTTTGTATTTCCTTTCTTTCATCCTTGAATGCTAATGTATTCTAATTTCTGAGGAATGGTGTGCTGGAACCCAAATTATTTTATTTTTTTGTTTTCTCCAACCATATCTCTTTATTGACTTTGCGACCTGATATTATAACCTTTCTAGCTACATCTTTCGTCTCACATTTTCTGATTTCTCATCGGTTGAGCTTGCAGGAATTGTTGGTATCGTCATTTCCTTAGAGGATAAGAAGTCCTCTTCATCATCCTCTTCATTCATGGTATCTTTTGGGTTGTTGTGTATTATTATTCTTGAAGGAGTCCCTTCCTCCTACTGTGAGGCCAAGGCTTTCTTTTCATCCCCATGACCACATAGATCACTTTCCTTTAGGGTTATATGAGAAGTAGCAACATCTACCTAGTATTTACAAGGGCCACATAATGGTTGTCAGCTAATCCAGCAACCCTGCTATGACTTGAGATCCCTGGGATGGGATCAAGATTGCTTTGACTCAGACCTGAATTCCAGGACGGGGGGGGGGGAGGGAGAAAAAGCATTTGTTGAGGGAACATTATTTTTTTGTGGTGTTCTCCTTTACTTTATTGACCTGTTTTCACTGCTCATTCGATTCTCCATGTCGATTCTCCGTTCTGGCTTGAGATTTTGGCCAAATTTTAGAGAAATTTCTATATTCATGGCATACTTTGCATTTGAAGGGAACTGATCATAATCTAGCTCTTGTACATGGGTCCAGCGATCCATACAGAGGTCGTCTACAACATGAAGGAATTTTTCTAGATCCACTTTGACACATATTCTTATGCAAGCAATGAGGCCATCGTTTGCCTCCAGATAGTCAATGTACTTCCCATTGAGTTTCTAATGAGACAAAAGGTTGCATCATTCCATCAGTGAAGGGGAAGGTAAGGGATTTTCATCCAGACAGTAAATGAAGAGGGGAGATCACATTCAGGGTTCAAGTTGGGGCTTCACCTATCCAAGTAAAGTCCCTGGTCCCTCATGAAGTAAGGGCTCCTTCTAAAAACCAAATATTAGTCTAGTCTGTTCTCAAAGTAAAAAGTGAAAAATCCCTTACCGCACAGTGATGAAATGAATTATCCCTTGATGAGTGGCTTTCAGTTCTTCTCAATCTAGGACCAGAATGTGTGTGGAGAGGGCTAGAGCGCCATGATCTAACCTATAAGGTTGTGGTCAGCGAGCTACAATGCATGTGAATGGAAAATGCTCAGGTCGAGAAATGGGTTGTGGGAGAGGGGACTGAAGAGGAAAAATGGAAGATGGAGGGCGATCACCAGAAGCCATGAGGATGGCCATGGGAACCGTAGCTAGGGAAGATCGTAGCATATACAAAACTGCTAATTCATTAGATTTCACATTGTCAAGCAATGTACTATTGATTGTTAGTGAGTAGGCATCTATGTGCATTTCGATGGTTTCACATATCAATATTTCCAATATTAACGTCATTTTCTACTATTTAGTTTGATTCCACATTTAAATTCAATTAATAAGAAAATACAAAGTCATTTTTTACCGTAAACCTTTTTTTAAACTTATATATCTATCTAGCTAGCTATACATATATAATCAATGTTGTGCATATCATATTAAACATTAAATTATAAAAATTATAAAACATGTACCTATATTTGTTATGAGAGTTTTAATAAAATAAGAGATAAGAATATTTCCATATATAGGGATGAAAAATGTATATAAATATAAATATTATTATTAAGACCTATCATATATCCATTCTAACTCCATATCTACCAAGCAAATAAAGAGACCAAATTTCTCAAGATACAAACCTCTTTTTCGATAACATGATGAATCAAATCTCTCCATGTTCAAACATTTAATTAATATTTGTACTCAAAAAGAAATTTGCATTTTTAAAATATTTGATCCTTCTTAATCTAGTAGACAAATTCAAATCTATTTATGCACATTTAATATACACCTGATCTCAACCAATAATTAATTTGGATAAACTTTGAATAAATTTAAAAAACCCAACATATATTTATTTTAAATATTTCAAAGCTTGAAAATAACATTGAAATTTCTCAAATAAAAATAATTAAAAATATTACGTGAAATTAAAATTCTTAAATTTTAGGTTCTTAATTATATTTCAAACTTTTTTAAATTAATTGAAATATATCTAACTACATTATATCAATTAATAATAAAGTATCTATCTTTTAATTAAGCTATATATCAACCACCTATATATATTTTAATATGATTGTTTCTAAAAATAAAGAAACAATGCTTTTGATTACTTTTAATATTTGAGAATAAAAGTACCAAAGGGTAATTGTATTTAAAAAGTTTTGTAATAAATTTACACTCGTACGGCCAAATACAACGGCCGTATAATATCAAGTTTTAAATTTGTAGCAGTATTTAACTAGAAAATTCATCTTTTGCTTTTTTTTACAAGAAAATATCAAGTTTTTGTAAGAAATAAAAATATGTAAGGTTTGGAATAAACTTACATTCATATGGCCATATAATATCAAGTGTTTTTATAGGAAATACAAATTTCATCAACAAAAATAAAAGAATTGGAACACTTTGACTACGCTTTGATCATTGCATCGAAAGGCACTCTACAAACCTCCGCGGGATATTGTAGTGTTTGTAGATGATTATAAACATTTAAAAAATCACTCAATACGGAAGAGTTGTTATAGTGTTTGTAAATAAATGACTATAAATACTTAAATTTTGGCTCAATTAAAAAAATAATAAATAGTAAAAGGTAATAAATGATAAAATATAATAAAATAATAAATCTATTCTATTCAATTTCTTATAATGTAATTTTTTTTTTTACTAAAAAAATTAAAAATGTCTCTTTTAGAAAAAAGAAATAATATATGACCATATAAATTATAATAATGATTAATTTTCCTAGCTATTATATTTTATAATTAGATATTTAAATTTATTTAATAAGAAAAAAAATTAATATTAAGAGATATCATATATCCATTTTAACTCCAGATCTACCAAGCAATGAAAGAGATCAAATCTCTCAAGATAAAAATCTCTTTTTGAGTAATATGATGAATGAGATCTCTCCAAGTACAAACATTTACTTAAGTTTTGTACCCAAAAGGAAGTTTGCATTTTGAGATATTTGATCATTCTTAATATGATATACCCTAAATTCAAATGGATCTATACTCATCTAATATAGACCTTATCTCAACTAATAGTCAATTTGGATAAAGATTGAATTAATTTGGAAAACCCAACATATATTTATTTTACATATTTCAAAGTTTTAAACTGAGAAGTAAACTCAAATTTTCAAAATTTTTATTATATATATATATATATAATTTTAATTGTTTTAAAAACTAATTCTAAAATTTTATTATTTAAAAAAAACTTCAAATAAGTCCATTGGGTTTTGGATATACAATGATCATGTGCTATTTTAAGGCACTCACTCCTTGATGTGAATTCATCCGTTCAATTCCTCACCCTTGCTAGGATTAGGTGATATATTGGACATGATGAAGATGTAATACTTACCTAACTTGAAAAAAAACTTTTTAATTATATTTCAAACTTCTTAAATGAGTTGAAATACACATTATATATGAAATAATAATTATCTTAATTTCATTATATATCAAAGGAACATATATTTTAATGGGATTGTTTAGAAAAATAAAACAACGATGCTATTGCGACAAATGGGAAGGCCTTCCACATGAGGATGCCATTTGGAGGGAGGATGTTTGCTGTAGCATCCACTTTTGCAGTTGCTTGAGGACAAGAAAAATTTTGCCGAGGAGGACTGTAATAGTCCAATAAATTTTCACTTGATATTTGCAATATTAGAGCTCTCAATTTTCTTAATGAATTAAGTAAATAAAAGAGAGGGACCCATAATCCTCAATATAAATAAATATCCACTTTTTGATGTGTGAATGATTATTGGATCATTAAAGCTTATATTTATTCCCATAAATAATAGCTGAGCCACTACTAATGTGAATGGATTGGAGATCATGTCTCATTAATGAGATAGATCATAGAGGTTGATATAGTCAACTAAGATCTTTGAAGGAATCAAACAGAAGATCATAGAGCATTCATGATGAGATGATGGAGGAAGTTCTGCAATTAATGCACACATGATGGACAGGGTGTACATTGCACCTAGACATGATGGATGACTTGGAGAGACAACGCAGTCAAACATGGAGGATCATGTCCACATGCATAGTGCAGTTTAGATTAGGGCCAAGGCATGGGAAGGCTCATAAGCTCTATAAAGTAGATGAAGACAAAAATGAAGGCATGCTATTGATTATTGATTATGAGGTTTGTTTAGCTCTGGAATTTCATGTGACACTCCATTGCTTTCTTGGGATGTTTAGAAAATATTTCAAGTGTTATTTAGCACAGGGTGTTCCTGGTCGGGAATCCCACCTCTTTCTTTAAGTAGCTCTGGAGAGAGGGTTGTACTTCATTCAACATCAGGCATTGGTGCCACTTATTATTTCCATCATCTGCAGAACATTCATATTCATGAATTACACAATTTCTGAAGATTAGTTGGAAGGTGGAGGTTTTCTTCATTATTTCAACTGGAGAACCGGTGTAGGATTATTCCTATCACCTTGGGCTTGAAGATCAACATTCCCAGAGCTTCATTTCAGATCTAGCATAAGGCCTAAATTTATTGACCTCCTAGCAGCAGTAACTCCATCCAGAATTACGTTGTACATTATTGCAATTCCAAAGGAGGAAGGAAGTTGCTAGCACTTTAGATATTTATCCACTTTTACTTTCTCACCATGGTGAACATGAGTTTCAAGTTACTATGCAAGATGCACCTATGGAAAAATGGGTCCACATGTCTAGCACTAAGTGAAACCACATATTGACACATAATCACATTATTATCAGCTTAACCTGACCCAACACTATTACCTTTTTTTTTAGTTTAGTTAAATTTAACACAAATTTCTATTTTTGATAGCTTTTTGGATCCTAGACTTTTGAGGCCATCTTGAGGGCCTAACGAAATTTTTTAGTGAAAAATGAAGATAGTAGAAAAGTGTCAAAAGTTTTGAAACTAATTTTTTTTCCACTGTCCTCATGTAGACATTCAAAATAAGGTATTATGATAGTCAAACATAGATCATATGCCAATGTTACGACCCAAGGAAGTTGGATGTCCAAAATAATCATTTATACAAACACTTTGTGTACATACTACCTTGATCTATACTTATACAGGAATGAAACAAAATATAGATAAAAACATAAACACAAATATGCAACATAAATAAAACTATATTTCATTAATATCAAAGAGCTTTAATATGCTTACATACAAAATGGAAATAATCTAGCTCATGTGATGGTAACTTATCTCTAAGAAGATATGTGGCAGCTACATGCCTTTGAAATACGTTAAAAAGAGACTAAAGGGTTTTTTATTATTGAACCACAATGGAAAACTATAAAAAACCAAAACACTAACCAAAGGAGATAGAACACCAAGAGTTTGTGGGCCCTGTTGGGCTTTGTTGGGCATCCAAGTACTTATCGAGGTCGTAACTTGATCATATGATCTCTGTTTTCATGTATGATACCTCATTGGAAATATATATCCAAATACTACATGATATTCTGTAGTCCCTTTCCTATGGCTATGTGACTACTTATGACCCCCAAAAAATGTCGTTTAGGGGATCAAAACAACTCCAGAATTTGAGGACCCAAAAAAATACTAAAATAAGTAAATACTGTTATAATCAAGGGAAAAAATGAAATTGAACAGAGGTCTAGGTGGAATATGACGGTGGCCACCAATATCCACCTAGATCATTCCTATAGGTCATAAATATGCATATGTTTATTGAGCCAATAGGCTCACCATAAAATGGCCAAGAGGCCTCTATTCCCTCTCGACATAGTTGCAATAACACTTATTAGTCCATGCATTCACTAGCCATTCATTAATATATCAAAACATGATAAGATCCATAGAAGTAATACATCATCTAACTAGCATACAACCAACTAATAACCAACATATTAACCATGGAAATCCATCCATAAACGTCAACATCATAACCAACACAAGTGATAAAAAATTTAAAATACGAAAATACCTATTAACATATGAAATGCACAACCAAGTCAAGAACTTCATGCAGACACCTCAACTATAGATTGGCTAAACCAAATATTTCTTTCATCCAATCAACACCACCCCATATTCCAAGCATGAATGTGGGTCTCATGGAATAGACCAAGAAAAAAACAACCAGGGGCTTCCAGAGGCCAAACCACCTCAACCCTTAACCATAGGGATTCCACACTCGTATGGTATAGAAATCAATAAACATAATGAGATCATTCTCTAAATAAGTTTTCCAAGGCCCCTAGGAACTAGTAACTCAACCCACAACTATCACAAGGCTCTAGAGAATTTGTCACAATCCAACTCTAAGGACCAATAACTCAATCCACCAAAGGTTCCAGAGCATTTGTCCCAAACCCCTAGGATCCAGGACTAGTAATTCAACCCAAGATATTACAAGGCTCTAGAGTGTTTGTTCCAACACACAAACATAGGAAAAAACTAATATCCAATAATAATAAAAAAAAGGAAGTGCAAAAACCCATAATTCCATGGATATCCAAGAAATGGCAAGGCGATGTTCAAATCTCTATCAATCCAGGAAACCCTCCATGATAATGAAAACACATAACCAAATAATCACATGCATATACGATGTATCAAAAAATGAACATGGAGATCATACATATAACATGTTACACTGCAGTTAAGCCAATTGTAGTTGTTTATATCGATGTCTCCATGTCCTTCCTTGCTTCCTTTTTCCTTATTTCTCCAATCCAAGTGAATAATGGCTCCAAGAATGCTATAAGTATATTAGAGTGTATGAGAGAGTGTGAATGAAATGAGAGAGTCAAACCGAAAACCGAAAAAAAGGCCTACCACCCCGATGTTATCGTCAATCCCTCGTGTGTTTTTCTCCACCACAAGTCCATCATCTCAAAGGATTTCTACCATCACCTTGTCTTACTTGCTTATTCCGAGACCCATGTACTCTATCGACTCGCATTGAACTTCTTTTTTCGGTGCTACATTATCCTTGTCACCTTTATCCTAAGGACAATAATATATGTGGGGTGGAATCCTTATAATAAAATTTAAAAAAATATGGAAACATACCAAATAAAATCGAAATTTCATTTAGTTAGTTTCAATGATTTCAACACTAATTATATTTCTAAGACTTAACATGATGAATTTGTCTTTCAATTGTTCGGAAAAGCATTAGATTATGTGTAACTTTCTAGCACTTCTCAAATTTGGTTTTGGTATATTATCATTATTTACTTGAAATTTGGTTTTGGTATATTATCATTATGGATGGAAGCTTTTCTACTCCATCCCTTTTCTAGAACATGTCATGATTTTGAGATATACGTGGGGTGAAATATTCCCTTAGATTTAGAGCTTAACAAAATATATTCTTCCTTTATTTTAGAGTATGAAATGACTTTCCTCTATGTAAATTTCAAGTAATTTTGCAGAGGTTTTGGAGAGGGGAAACATATTATACGATATTTCGACAGAGAAACAGAACAATGATTATACAACAAATTCTCCAGTACTAGATTTTCACAAAGAAACATGTGCTTTTGATTACTTTTAAGATTTGAGAATAAAAAAATATTAAAGTGTAATTGTATTTAAAAAAGCTTTGGAATAAATTTACACCGGTACATTTTTTGAACTATGAAATAAGATGAGAAAATATTAGATTATGATAAATATAATTGTATTTGAAATTGAAAAAAACTTCAATTTTAACATCTCATTTCAACCAATAACGAAGTATACATTTTGTAATATATTTATTTTTGGAAAAAGAGAACTCCTACACTTTAAGACCATATTTAAACCAATAACGAAGTATGTATTTTTTTTATATAGTTGGTTTGGATAAAGAAAAAAAAGTATATTCTTAAAACATGTTATTTTTAAGATTTTTAAAGAAAATATTTAAATTTTTTCAAATGAAATTAATAGTTTTCAATTGTAATTGGGGGAATTTTTTTTCATTAAAATACAATAAATAATAATAATAAAAAAAACAATTTGAAAAAGTAAAAATATCAATTATCCAATAAATAAGATTTTTTAAATAAAATCTTATCTTTAAAATTTTCAAATGAAATTATACACATCTTTATGAATTTTACCCTGACCATAGATCCTATTCATGAATTTGACTAAGCCATATCTTGTGAGATGATAATACACATCTTCATCAACTATTCCCAAATGTTGTATCATTTGCTTAAGCTTCTAGTACATGTCATCATGCTTCCCCGCATGAAAATATGCTCTTGAAACTCTATCCCATATAAACTTATAGTTGATGTGTAATTCACATGTATTCTCCTGCTAAGAGCATCTACAACAATGTTCTCCTTTCCATTGATATAAGCTGATCTCAAATTCAAAATTGTTGAGGTAGCCAACCATGTAGCTTTCCCGGCATTCAAATTAGATTGGTAAAACAATAATCTCAACCCACTTCTGATCACTCATCAGAACAAATCTCCTACCAAGAAGATAGTTCCTCCACACCTTCAAGGAAAGAATGATAACTTCTAACTCAAAATCTTGAGTCGCATAGTTCAACTCATGCTCATTTGGTTTACTTGACACATATCATACCACATGTACTTCCTACAACAATACTCCACCAAGTCCTTCCTTGCAATTAATTTTTTCACACCACAAACTCTAGATATAGATCCGCAATCTTCAATACTAGAGCATTTGTAAGCAAATGCTTCAACTGCTCAAACTTGGTTGAACACTCCTATATTCATTAAAACTTCTTTCCTTTTCTTTGTAAATATTTAATAGGATAACGAATCCATGATAATTTATTTATGAACCACTCGTAGTAACCTATCATTCCCATGAATGATATAGAAAAAATCCATAGAAAAATCCAATAGAAAAATCCTTCCAAATCTTAGAAGTGAACTTTGTATCTCTCGTCGGATAAAATTTTCTTGGGAACACCATGCAACCGTGTTATCTCCTTGATGAAGATCTGAGCTATGTCACTAGATGAATTAGAATACTTTACTACAATGAAGTGAGCTACCTTTGTCAATCTCGTCAACGAAAAACCATAATGTAGTTATGTTGTCTCTATGTCCTCTGAAAAATTATAATGAAGTCCATGGAAATGAACTCCCATTTCCATTATGGAATTGGAATTGGCTAAATCAAACCAATTGGGTGCTTACATTCATCCTTTACATGTTGACAACGAAGGCACCTAGCAACAAAATCAACCACCTTTTCTTTACATTCGGCTAATAGTATAACTTATTCATTGGTTTCAACATCTTTTGATATCCAAGGTGACGAAAATATGGTTCGACATGAAACTCTCTCAAGATAAGCTTCTCGACTCATTTTCATCCAACACATAGATCCTATTCATGAATTTGACCATGCCATATTTTGTGAGATGATAATACATATCTTCATCACCTATTCCCTAATGTTTTATCATTTGCTTAATATTTTAGTTCATGTCAACATGCTTCCGTGCATGAAAGATCTTCTCCTCCAAGTCTATCACATCTAAACTTATAGTTGATCTATGATTCACATGTATTCTCCTGCTAAGATAATCTGCAACAATGTTCTCCTTTCCTTGATATAACTGATCTGAAAGTCAAATTGTTGAGGTAGCCAACCATCTAGCTTTCCCTGCATTCAAATTAGGTTCGTCAAACAAGAATCTCAACCCGATGTGATAACTCATTAGAACAAATCTTGTGACAAGAAGATAGTTCCTCCATGTCCTCAAGGAAAGAATGATAACTTCCAACCCGAAATCATGAGTCGCATATTTCAACTCATGCTCATTCGGTTTCCTTGACACATATCATACCACATGTAATTCCTACAATAATACTCCACCAAGTCGTTCCTTGCAATTAATTTTTGCACACCACAAACTCTAGATCTAGATCTCTAATCTTCAAGACTAGAGAATTTGTAAGGAAATGCTTCAACTGATCAAAGTTGGTTGCACACTCCTATATTCATTAAAACTTCTTTCCTTTTCTCTGTAAATATTTAATAGGATAACAAATCCATGAGAAGTTCTTTACGAACCCACCCCATAGTAACTCGTCAATCCCATGAATGATCTCATCTCATCCACATTCCTAGGAGTATGTCACTCCATGAGATCTCTAATATTTTTTCAGGGTCCACTTTTGTGCCTTCCTTGGAACAACATGTCCCAAGTAATGAATTTAATTTTGAAATAAATTACGCTTGTTGAGCTTGGAATACAAATGATGCTTTCTAAAAAACCTTGACACTACTACCGGGTGTGTTCAGCATGTTATTCCTAATTCTTAGATTATATCAATATATCATTAATGAACACTATAATAAACTTTTTCTGATAAGGACGCAACATACTATTAATCAAACACATGAAGGTATCTAGAGAATTAGTCAAAATAAAAGGAACCACAACATACTCATAATTCCCATACCTAGTACAAAATGTATTGGTTCATTGGTTTAGCAAATGTAATTTTTTGTTCCAAGGGGGAGTCATGGTTAGTTTGTTTCATGGTGCTACCACGTTTTCCGGGAGGAATTTGATGGAGGATATCAAGGCACCACACTAAAATATGCGAGCATGGATGGAAGTTTTTCTACACCATCCCTTTTCTAGAACATGTCATGATTTTGAGAAATACGTGGGGTGGAATATTCCCCGAGATTTAGAGCTTAACAAAATATATTCTTCCTTTATTTTAGAGTATAAAATAACTTTCCTTTGCGTAAATTTCAAGTAATTTTGCGAAGGTTTGGAGGGGGAAATATATTATCAAGATCAAACCCAAAAATGGAACACTCACATGCATCATCATTTGGAGGAGTTTGTTGGATGATACCGAGACCCGATGTTAAACCCTATTCGTAAAGAAATTGCTCGATCTAAGGGAGAAGAATCCACACATAGATACCCCGTATTAGACAATCGAGGTCTTGGTATAATGGGCTCAGTGGATCCTTGATATAGGGCACACCATTGGTTATTTTAACTAGTACTCCCCAAACGATTTCCCTTTACTAGCAGATGATTTTTTTTATTAGGGCACACACTACTAGATTGATAAGAGCATAGGGACGATGCCCTTCATTCCTTGGAGCACCTTCACTGCTATCTAAGAGACTCGGATTGTATATTAGGTAAACTAGAGGAGTAGCTTGGTATTCCCCTTGTGGTGGGAATTGCTCATGAAGGCTCAAAGGAGATTTTTTAGATTATAGTCTGAGATTCGCAGCTCTCAATGTAGCTATCTCATGTTTTTTTTTATGTGTTTCCTATGATATTAGTGAATTTCTATTTAGTGCATGTTAGGATAGAGCTGTAGTTATATTTTTGAATTTTGTAGTTTCCTTTTGTTATCATTTTCCTCCCTATGGAGAGTCTTTTTTTATGGTTATGATCTGGTCTCCTTGTGAGAGATTGACAGAAGAAGAAAAAAGAAAGAAGAAGATATATATCTCTTGATATAATATCAAGTTTCAATAGGAAATAAAAAATTTCACCTTAGAAAAACTAAAAATATAAATTATCCAATAAATTAGGCATACTGGGGCAACCTCTTCAGCGGACCATTGCGGAACATGAAGGGCAATTCTGCCGTCGCCGTAGTAGGCGGAAAGAAGAAGCTGTTTTGACACCGGCTATGCGAATTTTCATTGGCGAATATGCGGATTACACGAATTATGATTAGTCAATATATGGGATTATCCACGAAATATATCACAAAAATCCAGATACGCGAATTATCATCGGTGAATATATGGGATTATCCACGAATTATCACGAATTATCTCACTTGATATGCCAGCTATCACCGCCGGTTGAAATGCGATCTGTCGTCGGATACGCGAGGTATAAGCACTTGAAATGGGTTTTTGAAATGCGATATGTCCTCGAATACGCGAGGTATAACCACTTGAAATTTGTTCTGTGAACCCATACGCTGATGGATAAGCCGATCATTACGCTGATATGCAATCGTTTTCAATGGATATGCGACTGTTTCACGCGAGGTCTCTGCCGTTTATCCGACGATATCTCATCGATATGCGAGTAACATCCGTCGAATATGCGGCAATCTCACTGGTTATGCGAGCTATCACTACCGATATGCGAATTATGATACGCGACCTATCAGTGAATCGCGAATTATCATAAGATATAGTAATTATCAGTGGATAGGCGGGTTATGAGGAGGGATATGCGGATCATTACGCGTATTTTTCTGGGGTTTTAGCGAAATTAAATTGAGAACGGTCAGATTTACCCAAGTTCGATTCTCATCGGGTATCATTTTTCCCATTCAAGCTTTAAAAAACAAAACAATGAGGAGTGATCAGTGTGTGTAGCTAAATAACAACAACATATCCTTCACAGTAACTCTGTGACCGCGATTTCGAGAATTTCCCCGCATTTCGGCGCGGGCATCGAATCGATCTATGAACCCAATGCCGCTCTCCCTCCAAAAGCTTCCTATCATAAAACGTATCGAATGTCCCATTCCCGTTATAACAATCCTCTTCTAATTCGAATCCTAATTTTCTCTGGTTTGGGAGCCAAGATTTCAATTCCACCGTCTTGAAAGTACCAAATCATAACAAATTGCAAAGTATAAGTAACGACATTCCAGCTCTCGGTTTATGAAAAAATCGTGCGAGAATGCATGGCGGGCTCCATTCGGGAGGTCCTTGCGAAGGAGTTTACTTCATTCGAGAACAGGAGTGACTCGCCATAACAACCTGGTTTGAACAAATTGCATCAGAGGACAATCTTATCGATTTCCCTTACGGTGGCCTTTCGTTCTACCATTAAAATTGCTTCACATTTAACAATTCCTCACCAATTACAGTTGCATTTATAACTTCAATCAGTGGTGGGAGGGTTTACAGTACCGCGGGATAGTCTGAATTCTAACTATTCTGCGTTTTGTTTTGTTTGTTTTGGTATATTAATTAACTTTATTCTGCATTTTGTTTGTTTTTTTTGGTATATTAATTAACTTTATTCCGCATTTTGTTTGTTTTGGTATATTTAAGTTTGTTTGAAATTTGGTAAATATATATTGCCCAAACGACCGGGTTTTCTTCATTCGAGAACAGAGGGTTGACATGCTGAAACTATGGATGGCTAGCTCCATGGGGTTTGGGAGTCACTTTTTTGGGGTCTCATGAGCAATTTTGGGCTGCATGGGGTTTGACCAATTTTGGGGTCTATTGAGCAATTTGGGGCTCTTTCATGGCGGAACTTCTTAATGTCTGTATGTATCTGTTATCGCAGATCAAGGGAGATCAGGTCAGGAGCTCTAATGTCTGCGGCAGTTTATGTAAATACACAGCCCACGAGTTGGAAAAACTTTTAACATTAAACATTAATAATTCACGGCATTTCATTTCACCAATTTTTTTTTACAGATTCATTTTCTTTTTATTTTTTGTATATATATATATATATATGAATTTGTTAAGCTTTAGCAACGGCTAGATGCAAGAAGGCGAGGTGTTCTGTTGGTCCGCCAGATGCGTTCCATGAAAGAGAAGGCGTTAATAAAAGAAAATTAAGTGAAAGGTTATATATGTTAATTATAATTTATAATATTATTATTATTTTATAGTCTTAATATTTAATCTTTAAAACATATTAATACTCTTTAATAATAATATAATTAATATTCTTTAATAATAATAATATAATTTAAAATTATTCCTTTAAAATGTTAATATTTATTTTTTTAAATAATATATGATCTTATAAGTTAATATAAAATTAAATAAGTTAAATTTAATTATAAATGTATGATAATATCATAATGTATTATTATCAAGGAATACACTTTTTAACACATCTATTGTTACAATGTTGATTTAAGTAACACATTTCTTATATTGAACACACCTACCCTTGCTTTGACATTTTTATACATTTTAATATTTTTTATTAAATAATAAAATCATATATTAGGGCAAAAATTTGACCAAATTGGGTGAAAAAAAGAGTCATTCTTACATGATTTTGATGCTCTGAAAGCTAATGGAACAGGTTTCATAGATGTTGGAGCACTTCTAAAAGTGTTTTTTCCACTTTGAATATTAATGAAGCCCGGTAGCCACTAGGAGAGGAGGTCATGCCTAGATCAACTTGAGACCATTTTCATAGATTGAATAGTCTATTTTGAGGTTTTCATTTTCAGATCAATAGGGTTTCCAAATAGTGACCAATAAGAAGGTACAAAATCCTAGAACCCAAGCATGATAATCGTTGTTAGCACTTCGTAGTTTTCCTAGGGTTGAGGAGGAAAACTTCAGAGGTAACCACAAACCACTTGTAGGATTAGAAACTAGCATTTCCAATCCCAGACAGGGATCTCTCTTGATAGATTTCAATAAATCATAGTCTAGGGTTTTGGGCTAGGTATGAATATCAAGGTATTGGTTTTAAAATTGTGGTTGCAGAATGAAGGAAGAACCCATTGGGCAAGGAGTCATAAGGATTTTCAGTAATCAATCACGGATAGATAAAGGAAAGCTTCAATTACGACAAGGTAGGAAAAACTCCCGGATATTATAGAGTCGTTGGGGGTGGATGAGATGAATAATATTTAGGATAAATTCAAATATGGAGCATACACAAATGAATTATACACATAAATGTTAGAAGAAAAACAAGTGAGATTTATTAACACGCCCGTAGCATAATATTGCAAGAAAATTCTACTCATCATCTTCTTGTAAACAATTTAAGAAAGAGTACCCATGTGAAACTTGAAAGAAAAACATATTTAAAAAAGAGGAAAAATATCACCATTTTCTTGACATAAGAATCTTGAAACCAAGCGTCCTTTGTATTGTTGAATTGATTACTTCTATTTGAGCTCCACAACTTACAATCAAAGAAAAAGTCTTCTTTTACTTCACAATCAACCCCTTCTACATTCAAGATGATGAAATATATGCAAAAATATTGTTCCTAAGTTTAAGGTGGTCGAAATCCACCCATTCCCAATTTATATGGAACTCGATTTCATGAAAATAGGAAAGACAAAACCACTAATCTAGAAAATAGAAAAGCATCTTTGACTTTTACCTACAAAATTGCCTACACTCCTAATACATTGAAATTGTACAAATCAACATGGATGAATCCTTTTTATAATGGTAAAACATAAATAATTAAATGATCAAAGACTTCATTTTCCACACTAAGGTGAAAATTTGGTCGAAAAACATTTTATGTCTTTAAGCGCAACACTTACCGAGCACAACACTTCCCTGAGCGCAACACCTCCCCGAGCACGTCATATGTCCTTCTATTTATTTGACTTCATGAATCGATGAAATCATATAAAAAAACTTTGTATATGAACTTTATTTTTGTAATGAAAACATATATTCCCTGTAGATATAAAAAAAATTTCCCAAAATGTGACCTTGAAGGAATACTAGTTTTAGTTGCTCTTTTTGTGCACACATCTATGGGTAGAAAAGCTGTATTTTGTGAATATATGTCAAATGGTGAGTCCAAATGGGCTGAGTTTTTTACAAAAAAGTGAATATCATCATAATTCATATTCACAAAAAACTTGAGCCAAGTACTGACCCACATATATCGATAAAACAATGATCAGTGTTTGAGCGCAACGATCGATAGTTTATAAATATCTCCCAAACCATGATAGTCGTGTAAAAACTGAGAGAGGTTTTTTGTTATTTGTCCCATTGTTGAAAAATATTTCTTTTTTTTTCCAAATATTCATCTCAATTTGGTCAGAAATAAATCTTAAATTTGATTATGTGAAAATGTTGCGCACTGTGCGCAACGCCATCTATTTTTTCATTGTTTAAGCCACAATCGGGTCTCTAAAAAAATATGCACATGTTGGTGATGATGTTGACACTATTAGTGATAAAACACACTCCTTTCAAGCCTCCTTTCACAAAAAGATGCAAAAACATTCATCTATAGACCAAAAAATCGAACCCTAATGCTTTATCAATAATGCATCAAACTTCTAGTTGATGTCTAAAGTGTCTAAAAAAGGTGAATAATGAAACATGGATTATTATCTTAAACAACATTTAAATTCTTTTAAAAATAATCAACACTAATATTTAAAAATACATATTAATAAATTTGTTACATAGATTTCTACTCTTAGGTCTAAGGGATTTTAACTCTCGAGAACTTGGGAGTATAAGAACACGTTTTACCAGCTATATATCCAATGGAAAATATGCTCAGAAAGAATGGAGAGGTTGAAGGATTACCAGTAGATGCTAAAAAAGGAAAAACTAGACTCTAGAAGAATGTGCAAAGAAGTGGATGAAAATGACTAGTCACCTAATCCAAAATGTAGCGGAACTACTCATTAGCTCACGAAAAGTGATTCTTCTATAGGGTTACTATCCCATCTCTCAATCCTCTCTTCCATCAAAATATTTATCTATAATATTCGACGCCTCAACAACAAGGGGAAGCAGAGAAACCTTATAGATAGAATTGAAAGAGAAAAATCAGAGTTTTTTTGATTTTGTAGGAAACCAAAGTGTCTACTCAAGATGATAAAGAAATTAAAAATCATTGTTGGAAAGGAAGAAACTTGATGGCTCTAGATTCCAAAGGGAGCAACAAAGTGTTCACCATCATTCGAAACCCACAAAAAATTGTATTTCAAGACTCGGTGGCATGTCAAAACATACTCACCAAGGAGCCACAAGGAGGGGTGCAACCCCCTCCTATTGTAATGTAGTTACAAGAAATCCGGGGGGGGAAGTTGAAACTTCCTCTAGCAATACTAACACGAGTGAGACTCCAATTATTTATTTGTGTAATGGAAATCCTACATCAAAGGGAAGTGCTTATAAAAAATCCATAGAAAAAAACCCAAATTTGTAATGTCGAATAATTGTATGGAGGAATCAAGCAAACACATGAAAGACCATGCTCTCGATTTGTAAATTCATGTCGATCTTGCCATTAACCCTAAAGGCTTTTTTTTCATGGTGATTTTTTGCACATTTTGAAAAATCAAAAAGAGGTTCTTTGAAACTCGGCTCGTATCCCCTCAATAACGCATGATTATTTATGCATTTCTAGGATGAATGCTACAACCCGAACAAACATAAATTTATTGCTTCGTTTATTTGGATATGGATCTTCTCATTACTAGAAGACCTCTAGGAACTTGAATATCTCGAGGTTATAGTCAATGCAATAAGAGAAATCATGAAGGTTTTAAAATCATGAAACAACGATCGTTATCTTCCTAACCAAGAATTTATGTCTATATGAACATCTTGAAGCCGCTCCTTGAACCAATTAACATCGATTGCCACAATTAAATCTAGATGCAACACTTCGATTACAAACATGTCATATTTTAATTCCAACCATGTTATGAAATTCAATGGTATTGGCGGAAAGCTAGGATGTGAGAAATGGAAAGCTAGGATGTATAGGTGATCGATTTTGGATTAGGGGAAATTTTTTTCCAAATATTCAAAGTGCTCAAAAATCTATTGGAAACTTAACAACGATGAATATCTCGTTGCCGGGAACTTTGGCACAATTTGTTTCATCGAAAAACGAGTCTAGATGAAGAAGATAGAGCATGTTGTTCGTTTTTCCTAAACAACTAAAACAATTGCGTAACATGACATAATGGTGACATGGCAGCCTGATCAATGCAGAACACAAATATTCCAGGGAATATTCTTCAATTTCACCCAATGACACTGTGACAAGTTTCATTGCATGATTTTCTAGTTTGGTTGGAAGGTGAATTTGTTTTATGAACTAGTGGACCCTATCCAAATTCCGAATTGATTTTATTACAAATTAGTTCGAATTCCATACATATCCTATGGTAGAATTATATGCAAAGTCTAGAGTTGGTGCATTTCAATTATATATAAAGGTTTTGTGTGTGTGTGTGTGTGTGTGTGTATATATCGGTGAAAAAATATACAACGACGAAGGGTGGAGTTTGGGGTTCGACCCCATGACCTCCCCCGAATGAATGGAGTAGTAAACCAAAAGCCCAAGACATTAGTACTTAAAAAAATCATATGCATATTTGAGCTTATATTTGATCCAATGGAGAGTTTGGAGGGGGCTAGCCCCTCCCCATAAGACCTTACCATAGGACCAATGGAAGGTGGTGTCAATATTAAGAGTGCGGATTAAATGATTAATATGGGTTTATTAACCCATAATCTAAGATTTAAGAACTAAGCATTCTTCTAATGTTGGATTAGAGTTAAACGCGCTTAATACGCAAAACTCTAACTTATCTGATAATTAATATTTGATTAGCATTGATAAAATACAGATTAAATTGGTGGAATTTTTCAGCAGAACCACCAATATAGGAGCTGCCTCCAAATTTGGCGGCCCTAACTAGAGTTTTCTCGAGTTTTGGAGGCAGTTTACTACGAAAATTTGTTTTGGGCATATATTGTGCAAAATTTGACCAAATTGGGAGAAAGAAGAGTCATTCTTAGATTATTTTGATGCTATAAAGGTAATGGAATAGGTTTCAGAGGTGTTGGAGCACTTCTAAAAGTTTTTTTTCCACTTTGAATATTAACGAAGCCTAGGGCCACCAGGAGAGGAGGTCATGCCTAGGTCAGTTGGAGACCATTTTCATAGATTGAATAGTCTCTTTTGAGGTTTTTGGGGTCTTTTGAATCCAATTGAGTAGGTTTCAAAGCCATTGGAGCACCGTAGGTGAATGTGATCAAACATTTTACCATTAATCCAAAGAGGGCCTAACATGTTGAAGCGTGTCCATGGAGATGTAGACCAGGAGGGGTGAACTTTTTTATCAACTATTATGTAATCTGTATGATGTGTGTTATTTCTCCTGCATTTTATTTGTTGTACATGATATTTTTAACAACTAATTAACTCATAAATTCCTCATAAAAAAACACAAAAACTTGACACATAAACCACTTCACAAATGGCTAATTTGAGACGATCCTAAACACATTTTTTTTAATACCGATGAGGAAGATAGCACAACAAAAACTAGTTTTCCCATATTCAGATCAATAGGGTTTCCAAACAATGACCAATAAGCAAGTACAAAATCCTAGAACCCAAGCATGATAATTGTTGTTAGCACTTCATTGTTTTCCTAGGTTGAGGAGGAAAACTTCGGGTAGGTAACCACAAACCACTTGTAGTATTAGAAACTAGCCTTTCCAATCCCAGTAGAGGGATCTCTCTTGATAGATTTCAATAAATCACAGTCTAGAGTTTTAGGCTAGGTATGAATATCAAGGTATTGGTTTTAAAATTGTGGTTGCAGAATGAAGGAAGAACCCATTGGGCAGGAGTCATAAGGGTTTTCAGTAATCAATCACGGATAGATAGAGGAAAGCTTCAATTACGACAAGGTAGGAAAACTCTTGGATATTATAGAGCTGTTGGGGGTGGATGAGATGAATAATATTTAGGATAAATTCAAATATGGAGCATACAAAAATGAATTATACACATAAATGTTAGAAGAAAACAGTGAGATTTCTTAACAATCTAGAGCATAATATTGCAAGAAAATTCTACTCATCATCTTCTTGTAAACAATTTAAGAAAGAGTACCCATGTGAAACTTGAAAGAAAAATCATATTTAAGAAAGAGGAAAACATCACCATTTTCTTGACATAGGAATCCCGAAACCAAGCATCCTTGGTATTGTTGAATTGATTACTTCTATTTGAGCTCCACAACTTACAATCAAAGAAAAAGTGTTCTTTTTTACTTCACAATCAACCCTTTCTATATTCAAGATGATGAAATATATACAAAATATTGTTCCTAAGTCTAAGGGGGGTCGAAACCCACCCATTTCCCAATTTATATGGAACTCGATTTCATGAAAAATAGGAAAGACAAACCACTAATCTAGAAAAATAGAAAAAGCATCTTTTGACTTTTACCTATAAAATTTCCTACACTCGCTAATACATTGAAACTTGTACAAATCAAGCATGGATGAATCCTTTTATAATGGTAAAACATAAATAGTTAAATATTAACATATGAAAATGCCAACCAAGTCAAGAACTTCCATGCAGCACTCGACCATAGATTGGCTAAACTAAATATTTCTTTCATCCAATCAACACCACCCCATATTCCAAGCATGAATGTGGGTCTCATGGAATAGACCAAGAAAAACAACCAGGGCTTCCGTGAGGCCAAACCACCTCAACCCTTAACCATAGGGATTCCACCCGTATGGTATAGAAATCAATAAACATAATGAGATCATTCTTCTAAATAAGTTTTACAAGGCCCTAGGAACTAGTAACTCAACCCACAACTATCACAAGGCTCTAGAGAATTTGTCTAATCCAACTCTAAGGACCAATAACTCAATCCACCAAAGGTTCCAGAGCATTTGTCCCAACCTAGGATCCAGGACTAGTAAATCAACCCAAGATATTACAAGGCTCTAGAGTTGGTTGCACACTCCTATATTCATTAAAACTTCTTTCCTTTTCTCTGTAAATATTTAATAGGATAACAAATCCATGAGAAGTTCTTTACGAACCACCCATAGTAACCTGTCAATCCCATGAATGATCTCATCTCATCGCATTCCTAGGAGTATGTCACTCCATGAGATCTCTAATATTTTTTGGGTCCACTTTTGTGCCTTCCTTGGAACAACATGTCCCAAGTAATGAATTTAATTTTGAAATAAATTACGCTTGTTGAGCTTGGAATACAAATGATGCTTTCTGCAAAAACCTTGACACTACCACCAGGTGTTCTGCATGTTGCTCCTAATTCTTAGATTATATCAATATATCATTAATGAACACTATAATAAACTTTTCCAGGTAAGAACGCAACATACTATTAATCAAACACATGAAGGTATCTAGAGAATTAGTCAAAATAAAAGGAACCACAACATCCTCATAATTCCCATACCTAGGACAAAATGTATTGGTTCATTGGTTGTAGCAGAAAGTGTAATTTTTGTTCCAAGGGGGAGTCATGGTTAGTTTGTTTCACATGAGTGCTACCACATGTTTTCCGTGAGGAATTTGATGGAGGATATCAAGGCACCACACAAAAATATGCGAGCATGGATGGAAGCTTTTTCTGCACCATCCCCTTTTTTCTAGAACATGTCATGATTTTGAGAAATACTGGGGTGGAATATTCCCTGAGATTTAGAGCTTAACACAAACATATTCTTCCTTTATTTTAGAGTATAAAATAACTTTCCTTTGCGTAAATTTCAAGTAATTTTGTAGAGGTTTGGAGTGGACATGTATGATCAAACCCAAAAACTGGAACACTCACATGCGTCATCATTTGGAGGAGTTTTGTTGGATGATACCGAGACCTCGATGTTAAACCCTATTCGTAAAGAAATTGCTCGTATCTAAGGGAGAAGAATCCACACATAGATACCCCGTATTAGACAATGAGAGGTCTTGGTATAATGGGTCGAGTGGATCCTTGATATAGGGCACACCGTGGTTATTTTTAACTAGTACTCCCAAACAATTTGCCTTTACTAGCAGATGAGTTTTTTTATTAGGGCACACACTACTAGATTGATAAGAGCATAGGGAGGATGCCCTTCATTCCTTGGAGCACCTTCACTGCTATCTAAGAGACTCGGACTGTATATTAGGCAATCTAGAGAAGTAGCTTGGTATTCCCCTTGTGGTGGGAATTGATCATGAAGGCTCAAAGGAGATTTTTTAGATTGTAGTCCGAGAGTTTCGCAGCTCTCAATGTAGCTATCTCATAAGTATGTGTTGCCTATGATATTAGTGAATTTCTATTTAGTGCATGTTAGGATAGAGCTGTAGTTATATTTTGAATTTTGTAGTTTCCTATTGTTATCATTTTCCTCCCTATGGAGAGTCTTTTTATGGTTATGATCTGGTCTCCTTGTGAGAGATTGACAAAATATATATATATATATATATATATATATATATATCTTGATATAATATCAAGTTTCAATAGGAAATAAAAATTTCACCTTAGAAAAACTAAAAATATAAATTATCCAATAAATTAGGCATACTTTGGCAACCTCTTTAGTCATGACCACTGCGAACACATGAAGGGCAATTCCCGCAATGCTGTAGTAGGCAGGAAAGAAGAAGCCGTTTGACACCGGCTATGCGAATTTTCATTGGCCGAATATGCGAGATTACACTAATTATGATTAGCTATAATATATGGGATTATCCACTTAATATATCACACAAAATCCACATATGCTAATTATCATCTAGTGAATATATGGGATTATCCACGTAATTATCACGAATTATCTCACTTGATATGCCAGCCTATCACCGCCAGGTGAAATGCGCATTCGTCTTTCGGATACGCGAGGTATAAGCACTTGAAATGGGTTTTGAAATGCGATATGTCCTCGAATACGCGCAGGTATAACCACTTGAAATTTGGCTCGTGAACCCATACGCTGATGGATAAGCCGATCATTACGCCTGATATGCAATCGTTTTCAATGGATATGCGACTGCTCACGCGTATGGTCTATGTCGCTTTATCCCGACGATATCTCATCGATATGCGAGTAACATCCGTCGAATATCGCGGCAATCTCACCATGTTATGCGTTAGCCATCACTACCGATATGCGAATTATGATACGCGACTCATCAATGTGAATCGCGAATTATCATAAGATATAGTATTATCATGGATAGGCGGGTTATGAGGAGGGATATGCAGACTCATTACGCGTATTTTCCGGGGTTTTAGCGAAATTAAATTGAGAAATCGGTCAGTATTTACCCAAGTTCGATTCTCATCTGGTATCATTTTCCCATTCAAGCTTTAAAAAACAAAACAATGAGGAGTGATCGCGGTGTGTAGCTAAATAACAACAACATATCCTTCACAAGAAACTTTCGTGACTCGCGATTTTCGAGAATTCCCCTAGCATTTTGGCCAGTCATCGAATCGATCTATGAACCCAATGCCGCTCTCCCTCCAAAATCTTCCTCATCATAAAACGTATCGAATGTCCCATTCCCGCTATAACAATCCTCTTCTAATTCGGATCCTAATTTTTCTCGGTTTGGGTAGCCAAGATTTCAATTCCACTGTTTTGAAAGTACCAAATCATAACAAATTGCAAAGTATAAGTAACGACATTCCACGTCTCTCGCATTTATGAAAAAAATCGTCGAGAATGCAGGCGTGCTCCATTCGCGAGGTCTCTGCGAAGGAGTTTACTTCATTCGAGACAGAGTGACTCGCCATAACAACCTGGTTTGAACAAATTGCATCGTAGGACAATCTTATCGATTTCCCTTACTCAGTGGCCTTTCGTTCTACCATTAAAATTGCTTTCCACATTTAACAATTCCTCACCAATTAAAGTCGCATTTATAACTTCAATCGCTGGTGGAGGGTTTACAGACATCGCTGGGATAGTCCGAATTCTAACTATTACTCGCATTTTGTTTTGTTTGTTTTGGTATATTAATTAACTTTATTCTGCATTTTGTTTGTTTTGGTATATTTAAGTTTGTTTGAAATTTGGTAAATATATATTGCCCAAACGACCGGGTTTGCTTCATTCGAGAATAGAGGGTTGACATGCTGAAACTATGGATGGCTAGCTCCATGGGGTTTGGGCTCTTTCATGGCGGAACTTCTTAATGTCTGTATGTATCTGTTATCGCAGATGAAGGGAGATCAGGCCAGGAGCTCTAATGTCTGCAGCAGAGGTAACCACAAACCACTTGTAATATTAGAAACTAGCCTTTCCAATCCCAGAGAGGGATCTCTCTTGATAGATTTCAATAAATCACATTTTAGAGTTTTAGGCTAGGTATGAATATCAAGGTATTGGTTTTAAAATTGTGGTTGCAGAATGAAGGAAGAACCCATTGGGCAGGGAGTCATAAGGGTTTTCGGGGAATCAATCACGTATAGATAGAGGAAAGCTTCAATTACGACAAGGTAGGAAAAACTCCCGGATATTATAGAGTTGTTGGGGGGTGGATGAGATGAATAATATTTAGGATAAATTCAAATATGGAGCATACAAAAATGAATTATACACATAAATGTTAGAAGAAAACAAAGTGAGATTTCTTAACAATCTAGAGCATAATATTGCAAGAAAATTCTACTCATCATCTTCTTGTAAACAATTTAAGAAAGAGTACCCATGTGAAAGCTTGAAAGAAAAACATATTTAAAAAAGAGGAAAACATCACCATTTTCTTGACATAGGAATCTCGAAACCAAGCATCCTTGGTATTGTTGAATTGATTACTTCTATTTGAGCTCCACAACTTACAATCAAAGAAAAAGTGTTCTTTTACTTCACAATCAACCCTTTCTATATTCAAGATGATGAAATATATACAAAATATTGTTCCTAAGTCTAAGGGGGTCGAAACCCACCCATTTCCAAATTTATATGGAACTCGATTTCATGAAAATAGGAAAGACAAACCACTAATCTAGAAAATAGAAAAGCATCTTTGACTTTTACCTATAAAATTTCCTACACTCGCTAATACATTGAAATTGTACAAATCAGCATGGATGAATCCTTTTATAATGGTAAAACATAAATAATTAAATATTAACATATGAAAATGCCAACCAAGTCAAGAACTTCCATGCAAACGACTCGACCATAGATTGGCTAAACTAAATATTTCTTTCATCCAATCAACACCACCCCATATTCCAAGCATGAATGTGGGTCTCATGGAATAGACCAAGAAAAAAACAACCAGTGGCTTCCGAGAGGCCAAACCACCTCAACCCTTAACCATAGGGATTCCACCTGTATGGTATAGAAATCAATAAACATAATGAGATCATTCTCTAAATAAGTTTTCCAAGGCCCTAGGAACTAGTAACTAAACCCACAACTATCACAAGGCTCTAGAGAATTTGTCTAATCCAACTCTAAGGACCAATAACTCAACCCACCAAAGGTTCCAGAGCATTTGTCCCAACCTAGGATCCAGGACTAGTAACTCAACCCAAGATATTACAAGGCTCTAGAGTGTTTGTTCCAACACACAAACATAGGAAAAAACTAAGATCTAATAAAAAAAAAAGGAAGTGCAAAAACCCATAATTCCATGGCTATCCACGAAATGGCAAGGTAATGTTCAAATCTCTATCAATCCAGGAAACCCTCCATGATAATGAAAACACATAACCAAATAATCACATGCATATACGATGTATCAAAAAATGAACATGGAGATCATACATATAACATGTTACCTGCAGTTAATCCAATTGTAGTTGTTTATATCGATGTCTCCATGTCCTTCCTTGCTTCCTTTTCCTTATTTCTCCAATCCAAGTGAATAATGGCTCCAAGAATGCTATAAGTATATTAGAGTGTATGAGAGAGTGTGAATGAAATGAGAGAGTCAAACTGAAAACTCGAAAAAAGGCCTACCACCCTCGATGTTATCGTCAATCCCTCATGTGGTTTTTCTCCACCACAAGTCCATCATCTCAAAGGATTTCTACCATCACCTTTGTCTTATCGCTTATTCCGAGACCCATGTACTCTATCGATCGCATTGAACTTCCTTTTTCAGTGCTACATTATCCTTGTCACCTTTATCCCTAAGGACAATAATATATGTGGGGTGGAATCCTTATAATAAAATTAAAAAAATATGGAAACATACCAAATAAAATCGAAATTTCATTTAGTTAGTTTCAATGATTTCAACACTAATTATATTTCTAAGACTTAACATGATGAATTTGTCATTCAATTGTTCAGAAAAGCATTGGATTATGTGTAACTTTCTAGCACTTCTCAAATTTGGTTTTGGTATATTATCATTATTTACTTGAAATTTGGTTTTGGTATATTCTCATTATGGATGGAAGCTTTTCTACTCCATCCCTTTTCTAGAACATGTCATGATTTTGAGATATACATGGGGTGAAATATTCCCTTAGATTTAGAGCTTAACAAAATATATTCTTCCTTTATTTTAGAGTATAAAATGACTTTCCTCTCCGTAAATTTCAAGTAATTTTGCAGAGGTTTGGAGAGGGGAAACATATTATACAACATTTCGACAGAGAAACGAACAATGATTATACAACAAATTCTCCAAAGACTAGATTTTCACAAAGAAACATGTGCTTTTGATTACTTTTTAAGATTTGAGAATAAAAAAATATTAAAGTGTAATTGTATTTAAAAAGCTTTGGAATAAATTTACACTCGGTACATTTTTTGAACTATGAAATAAGATGAGAAAATATTAGATTATGATAAATGTATTTGAAATTGAAAAAAAACTTCAATTTTTAACATCCCATTTCAAACAATAACGAAAGTATACATTTTGTAATATATTTATTTTGGGAAAAAAGAGAACTCCTACACTTTAAGACCATATTTAAACCAATAACGAAGTATGTATTTTTTTTATATAGTTGGTTTGGATAAAGAAAAAAAAGTATATTCTTAAAACATGTTATTTAAAAGATTTTTAAAGAAAATATTTAAATTTTTCAAATGAAATTAATAGTTTTCAATTGTAATTGGGGGAATTTTTTTCATTAAAATACAATAAAAAAAAAAAAAAAAAACAATTTGAAAAAGTAAAAAAATCAATTATCCAATAAATAAGATTTTTTAAATAAAATCTTATCTTTAAAATTTTCAAATGAAATTATACACATCTTTATGAATTTTACCCAGCCATAGATCCTATTCATGAATTTGACTAAGCCATATCTTGTGAGATGATAATACACATCTTCATCAACTATTCCCAAATGTTGTATCATTCGCTTAAGCTTCTAGTACATGTCATCATGCTTCCCTGCATGAAAATATGCTCTTGAAACTCTATCCCATATAAACTTATAGTTGATGTGTAATTCACATGTATTCTCCTCGCTAAGAGCATCTACAACAATGTTCTCCTTTCCATTGATATAACTGATCTCAAATTCAAAAATTGTTGAGGTAGCCAACCATGTAGCTTTCCCGGCATTCAAATTAGATTGGTAAAACAATAATCTCAACCCACTCGATCACTCATCGAACAAATCTCCTACCAAGAAGATAGTTCCTCCACACCTTCAAGGAAAGAATGATAACTTCTAACTCAAAATCTTGAGTCGCATAGTTCAACTCATGCTCATTTGGTTTCCTTGACACATATCATACCACATGTACTTCCTACAACAATACTCCACCAAGTCCTTCCTTGCAATTAATTTTTGCACACCACAAACTCTAGATATAGATCTCGCAATCTTCAATACTAGAGCATTTGTAAGCAAATGCTTCAACCGCTCAAACTTGGTTGAACACTCCTATATTCATTAAAACTTCTTTCCTTTTTCTTTGTAAATATTTAATAGGATAACGAATCCATGATAATTTATTTATGAACAACTCGTAGTAACCTATCATTCCCATGAATGATATAGAAAAATCCTATAGAAAAATCCAATAGAAAAATCCTTCCAAATCTTAGAAGTGAACTTTGTATCTCTGTCATATAAAATTTTCTTGGGAACACCATGCAACCGTGTCATCTCCTTGATGAAGATCTGAGCTATGTCACTAGATGAATTAGAATACTTTACTACAATGAAGTGAGCTACCTTTGTCAATATGTCAACGAAAACCATAATGTAGTTATGTTGTCTCTATGTCCTCGGAAAAATTATAATGAAGTCCATGGAAATGAACTCCCATTTCCATTATGGAATTGGAATTGGCTAAATCAAACCAATTGGGTGCTTACATTCATCCTTTTACTCGTTGACAACGAAGGCACCTAGCAACAAAATCAACCACTCGTTTTCTTTACATTCGGCTAATAGTATAACTTATTCATTGGTTTCAACATCTTTTGATATCCAAGGTGACGAAAATATGGTTCGACATGAAACTCTCTCAAGATAAGCTTCTCGACTCATTTTCATCCAACACATAGATCCTATTCATGAATTTGACCATGCCATATTTTGTGAGATGATAATACATATCTTCATCACCTATTCCCTAATGTTTTATCATTTTCTTAATATTTTAGTTCATGTCAACATGCTTCCCTGCATGAAAGATCTTCTCCTCCAAGTCTATCACATCTAAACTTATAGTTGATCTATGATTCACATGTATTCTCCCTGCTAAGATAATCTCGCAACAATGTTCTCCTTTCCCTTGATATAACCGATCCGAAAGTCAAATTGTTGAGGTAGCCAACCATCTAGCTTTCCCCTGCATTCAAATTAGGTTCGTCAAACAAGAATCTCAACCCGATGTGATAACTCATCGAAGAAATCTCGTGACAAGAAGATAGTTCCTCCATGTCCTCAAGGAAAGAATGATAACTTCCAACTCGAAATCATGAGTCGCATATTTCAACTCATGCTCATTCGGTTTCCTTGACACATATCATACCACATGTAATTCCTACAATAATACTCCACCAAGTCGTTCCTTGCAATTAATTTTTGCACACCACAAACTCTAGATCTAGATCTCTAATCTTCAAGACTAGAGAATTTGTAAGGAAATGCTTCAACTGATCAAAGTTTGTTGCACACTCCTATATTCATTAAAACTTCTTTCCTTTTCTCTGTAAATATTTAATAGGATAACAAATCCATGAGAAGTTCTTTATGAACCACCCATAGTAACTCGTCAATCCCATGAATGATCTCATCTCATCCACATTCCTAGGAGTATGTCACTCCATGAGATCTCTAATATTTTTTTGGGTCCACTTTTGTGCCTTCCTTGGAACAACATGTCCCAAGTAATGAATTTAATTTTGAAATAAATTACGCTTGTTGAGCTTGGAATACAAATGATGCTTTCTAAAAAAACTTGACACTACTACCATGTGTTCTGCATGTTATTCCTAATTCTTAGATTATATCAATATATCATTAATGAACACTATAATAAACTTTTCCAGGTAAGGACGCAACATACTATTAATCAAACACATGAAGGTATCTAGAGAATTAGTCAAAATAAAAGGAACCACAACATACTCATAATTCCCATACCTAGTACAAAATGTATTGGTTCATTGGTTTAGCAAAGGTAATTTTTGTTCCAAGGGGGGGAATCATGGTTAGTTTGTTTCATGGTGCTACCATGTTTTCTGGAGGAATTTGATGGAGGATATCAAGGCACCACACTAAAATATGCGAGCATGGATGGAAGCTTTTCTACACCATCCCTTTTCTAGAACATGTCATGATTTTGAGAAATACGTGGGGTGGAATATTCCCCAAGATTTAGAAGCTTAACAAAATATATTCTTCCTTTATTTTAGAGTATAAAATAACTTTCCTTTGCATAAATTTCAAGTAATTTTGCAGAGGTTTGGAGGGGGGAAATATATTATCAAGATCAAACCCAAAAATGGAACACTCACATGCATCATCATTTGGAGGAGTTTGTTGGATGATACTGAGACCTGATGTTAAACCCTATTCATAAAGAAATTGCTCGATCTAAGGGAGAAGAATCCACACATAGATACCCCGTATTAGACAATGAGGTCTTGGTATAATGGGCTCAGTGGATCCTTGATATAGGGCACACCAGTGGTTATTTTAACTAATACTCCCAAACGATTTCCCTTTACTAGCAGATGAGTTTTTTTATTAGGGCAGACACTACTAGATTGATAAGAGCATAGGGACGATGCCCTTCATTCCTTGGAGCACCTTCACTGCTATCTAAGAGACTCGGACTGTATATTAGGCAAACTAGAGGAGTAGCTTGGTATTCCCCTTGTGGTGGGAATTGCTCATGAAGGCTCAAAGGAGATTTTTTAGATTGTAGTCTGAGATTCAGAGCTCTCAATGTAGCTATCTCATGTTTTTTTATGTGTTTCCTATGATATTAGTGAATTTCTATTTAGTGCATGTTAGGATAGAACTGTAGTTATATTTTGAATTTTGTAGTTTCCTTTTGTTATCATTTTCCTGCCTATGGAGAGTCTTTTTATGGTTATGATCTGGTCTCCTTGTGAGAGATTGACAAAAGAAAAAAAAAAAAAGAGAGAGAGAGAAGAAGCTATATCTCTTGATATAATATCAAGTTTCAATAGGAAATAAAAATTTCACCTTAGAAAAACTAAAAATATAAATTATCCAATAAATTAGGCATACTGGGGCAACCTCTTTAGCAGACCATTGCGAAACATGAAGGGAAATTCTGCCGTCGCCGTAGTAGGCGGAAAGAAGAAACTGTTTTGACACCGACTATGCGAATTTTCATTGGCGAATATGCGGATTACACGAATTATGATTAGTCAATATATGGGATTATCCACCAATATATCACAAAATCCAGATACGCGAATTATCATCGGTGAATATATGGGATTATCCATGAATTATTACGAATTATCTCACTTGATATGCCAGCTATCACCGCCAGTTGAAATGCGATCTGTCGTCGGATACGCGAGGTATAAGCATTTGAAATAAGTTTTGAAATGCGATATGTCCTCGAATACGCGAGGTATAACCACTTGAAATTTGTTCTGTGAACCCATACGCTGATGGATAAGCCGATCATTACGCTGATATGCAATCATTTTCAATGGATATGCGAGGTCTCTGCCGTTTATCCGACGATATTTCATCGATATGCGAGTAACATCCGTCGAATATGCGGCAATCTCACTGGTTATGCGAGCTATCACTACCGATATGCGAATTATGATACGCGACCTATCAGTGAATCACGAATTATCATAAGATATAGTAATTATCAGTGGATAGCCGGGTTATGAGGAGGGATATGCAGATCATTACGCGTATTTTCTCGGGTTTCAGCGAAATTAAATTGAGAACGGTCAGATTTACCCAAGTTCGATTCTCATCGGGTATCATTTTCCCATTCAAGCTTTAAAAAACAAAACAATGAGGAGTGATCAGTGTGTGTAGCGAAATAACAACAACATATCCTTCACAGTAACTCTGTGACTGCGATTTCGAGAATTCCCCTGGCATTTTGGCCAGGCATCGAATCGATCTATGAACCCAATGCCGCTCTCTCCCTCCAAAAGCTTCCTATCATAAAACGTATCGAATGTCCCATTCCCGTTATAACAATCTTGGTTTGGGAGCCAAGATTTCAATTCCACTGTCTTGAAAGTACCAAATCACGACATTCCATAACAAATTGCAAAGTATAAGTAACGACATTCCAGCTCTCAGTTTATGAAAAAATCGTCGAGAATGCATGGCGGGCTCCATTCGGAGGTCCTTGCGAAGGAGTTTACTTCATTCGAGAACAGGAGTGACTCGCCATAACAACCTGGTTTGAACAAATTGCATCAGAGGACAATCTTATCGATTTCCCTTACGGTGGCCTTTCGTTCTACCATTAAAATTGCTTCACATTTAACAATTCCTCACCAATTACAGCTCCATTTAGAACTTCAATCAGTGGTGGGAGGGTTTACAGTACCGCGGGATAGTCTGAATTCTAACTATTCTGCATTTTGTTTTGTTTGTTTTGGTATATTAATTAACTTTATTCTGCATTTTGTTTGTTTGTTTTGGTATATTAATTAAGTTTATTCTGCATTTTGTTTGTTTTGGTATATTTAAGTTTGTTTGAAATTTGGTAAATATATATTGCCCAGACGACCGGGTTTGCTTCATTCGAGAACAGAGGGTTGACATGCTGAAACTATGGATGGCTAGCTCCATGGGGTTTGAGCAATTTTGGGGTCTGATGAGCAATTTTGGGCTGCATGGGGTTTGACCAATTTTGGGGTCTATTGAGCAATTTTGGGCTCTTTCATGGTGGAACTTCTTAATGTCTGTATGTATCTGTTATCGCAGATCAAGGGAGATCAGGCCAGGAGCTCTAATGTCTGCGGCAGTTTATGAAAAACTTTTAACATTAAACATTAATAATTCACGGCATTTCATTTCACCAATTTTTTTTTACAGATTCATTTTCTTTTTATTTTTGTATATATATATATATATATATATATATATATATATATGAATTTGTTAAGCTTTAGCAACGGCTAGATGCAAGAAGGCGAGGTGTTCTGTTGGTCCGCCAGATGCGTTCCATGAAAGAGAAGGCGTTAATAAAAGAAAATTATGTGAAAGGTTATATATGTTAATTATAATTTATAATATTATTATTATTTTATAGTCTTAATATTTTATCTTTAAAACATATTAATACTCTTTAATAATAATATAATTAATATTCTTTAATAATAATAATATAATTAAAATTATTCCTTTAAAATGTTAATATTTATTTTTTTAAATAATATATGATCTTATAAGTTAATATAAAATGAAATAAGTTAAATTTAATGGAGGAGTCTTTGTGTCTACGAATCGGGAGCTGATGTGACAGCTCCCGATCGTCGGCCTCCGGCGATCCCCTCCTTCCGGCGATGTGAAAAACGACTACGAAATCGAATAAGAAACGGAGAGCCGTCACGGTAACGGGCCGTTAGCGGAGGACCCCACCCGCTCCGCCCCTCCTCCCCCAAGCGCTTCCCTTCCGCCACCCGCCGCTCCTCCCCCACCCGCCACCCCACGTCCGCCGGCCACCAACCACAATTAAATGCATCACTCGCGCGCGCAAATAATCGGTTTTCATCCCGATTCGCGTTGCATATTGTCAATTTTCGTCGCAGGGTTGCAGTCTCCGGAGCAGTGGAATCAACACTTGAATTGTAAATAATCACTCCGTTTCCATTTGCGAGTGGAGATATCTCATACAATTTGTTCCCCTGAGAAACGCACCTATTTCCATTTGATGTAATTATCTGTCCCTGTTTTTACTCCCACAATTGATGTTTTAATCTTCAATGTTCTCATTTAGATTCCCAAATCCTAGTGCGTTGATTTAGACATGTAAATCCCTGCAAAATATATTTTGAATGATTTGTGTTCATATGATAGTGTTTTGTAGATGTCTTTGTACCAAGAAATATATCTCGACCGATATTTATGCATATTACAAGTGTGTATATTTCTAAAATACATATAAACTAAATATGCAACCTAAAGTTTCTCAACATTAAGTTGCATATATAGATCCATCTAAGCGTGACCTCATACAAGCCCTGCAGTTTGGACACTTTCGGAAAGTCTAGAGTTACATATCAAACTCTAGCAAATGTCAAGATGATTCTCCGTATGTATAGAGACTCGGAGAAGATGTCAAAGCATGTACCGATTTGGGCCTTTCTTTTATGGAATTAGATTGAATGAATATTGTAGGCCTCTCATTGGTCGTTTCAAAGGTTCTTAGGGCCATCAAATTACATGTATCAAGTATCACGATCCAAGCATCCATGGTGCACTTAGTAGTTGCCTTCAACTACCAATCCAAACCCTTAACAAGGAGAATCTCCCACCATCTATCTATGCTTGGTTTTAATTTCCAAATTCAATCTATACACACGGTGAATAAATGAGCACGTAGTTTAATTGATTTGGAGGTTTCTATGTCCTTTGATACCGCTTTTCCGCTCGAAGTTAATCTTGCTTGAAATTTAATAGCAAATTGATTTGCAATTTCCCCCCTTTTCTCAAATATGTAATACCGGGTAAAAATCCCTTTGAACTCGACTCTCAAAACCCCTCAATAAAAACTTGAATTTCCTCATTCCATTCAAAGAGTAGTGTTGCGCCCCCTTTTTTTGCTCATCTTAATATTCTTTTCTTATCTCAGCTTATGTCATCATGTACTCTTGAAATGACCGTCTCCTCCCCCTTTGTCTACACCAAACCCATCCGAAATGCCCATGCCACCTTTCCATTCTACACCGAATCCCTCTCGACCTTCTTCTGTCAAGATATCAAACAATGTTGGATGACTTGAAAACGTAGTGAGCCAAAATCGTGAATTGCTTGAATGGTGTAATTTCACTTTTCATAAATTAGACATCGTATCTCATCATACTTCTATTCCACTCAAATAGAAGAATTAACTAGAATAGCTGCAACATGCATCCTCTATGTTACCACCTTTAGAATACATATAGACAAGGGTACTTTCTACCCTAAAAGATGCATGCGTACAAACAAGGTATATTGTACTATCCTCGTTGTTATAGCGGGGATTGGTACATTGGAAAAATGAGTTCATTTGAAAATACTATCGCTGTAATTCTCCTCATTTCTTTCCAACATGGATTCACTAGGATTCAACGAGAGTTAGTCCAATACTCTTACTTAAATTGGCATCCATAGAATTGGCATGAAGATTTTCCAATATTCATTGGGTTGGGTAATGGCCCCTATTTTTTATCACCATTGGTCGAGTTTCGCTCTGTTCTTTTATGCCCAAGCTAGCTAATGCCTTGAGAGCACTGCCAAAAGTATACTTATTGCAAGTGTCTCTTAGCAATTGCATCGAATCAATGCCACTCGATACAATGAATTCCATGAGGAAATGGTTTGTGCTTTTCCTATGAGGAAATTGGGCTAGTCTTGGTATTGTCCAATTAGGGCTATTTCATCTTGTCATAGGCAAAGATCGCAGGACATTTCAAGTTTCAACATTACCAAGGCACCAATCCAGCACAAGCTACTTGTGTTTAGATATGTCAAAGCTCGTTGACAATGATATCTAGGAGATTAGGTGAGTTTTGAGAAAGCACGAGGAGATATCTCATACAATTTCTTGATAAATAATCAACCGGTCTTTCAAACACTAGTGAACCATAAAATCGTAGCCCAAGAAAATATACAACTCCCGATACTAACTGAAACATAACCCATAATAGATGATGCATACATGACCAGCTGCCCAAATTATAACCTATACTTCAGTAGTCATTTATATAGCTTGCAATACAACACAATCAAGATGCTTCAAGGATCAAGAAAATATTATAATGGCAATTGCCATTGCTAGATCGAGTAAATGTTATAGTAAGGAATGTCATGAAGTAGGAGTACCGGCCTGAAATTCCTTACTCGTTATGATCGTGGTCGAGTTGACGTAAAAGCAAATGTAATATTGTAAGCTTTAATCAAACTTGGATAGGCACTTTTTACGGAGAGAACGATATTGCAAAGTACTAGCCTGAAATTCCTTACGATAGTTCATATGATAGTGTTTTGTAGATGTCTTTGTACCTAGAAATATATCTTAGTCGATATTTATGCATATTACAGTGTGTATATTTCTGCAAAGAGATTCTAGTCGATGTTTGGGTGAATTGTAGTGTTACATGCATCCCTATACTTTCATATCATCATCCCATAGTTGAAAAATTGCATGTGCCAAGTCAAATCGATCATTCCAACACACTACTTCGTAAAACATCGGATATTTGTCCCATTATCAAACCATAAAGGAAAAAAACTACTAAAGAGGAAATCGACCTCACTAGTGAACACCAAGATGATTCAAACTCAATTCCTTTTTATAGCCTTTCTCCTTGATCATTACCATGGGAAAAATCTATGGTATCCATGCATATGATCATGAATGCTTACATTTATACCAATATACATGGTTTTAAAAATATGTACAAGCCGTCCAATCCACCAATTTGAAATTTTAAAGGAAATGCTCGCTCGTGTATTTTGAAGGCTTATAATTGCATTCAATATACCAGCTTAGAAATGTAAAGCCATGCATATGATCATGAATGCTTACATTTATACCAATATACATGGTTTTAAAAATATGTACGACATCCAATCTACCAAAGTTTGAAATTTTAAATTTTTCCTTTCTAGGATGTCATTCACATATTTATGCAGGTCAAATTTTCAACCTGTATCCAATATTTTCAGCATTAATTATCATTGAAAAAATACCGAGTAAATTGATCGCAATACGAGAAGAGTAGTGACGAACAACCTTTTGCATACACAGCTATCGTGAGATGTACAAAATGTAAGCAGTTGATGTCCAGTGATTCTTGGAAATCGCTCTAACATTCATATAAGATACAAAAATTTACAATTCGGAACTAATCCTACGCTCAACAGGATATAGCCTTTGCTCCCCAAAGCCCCATATGTATGGATTTCATGCCGAATTTATCCAGCTATAACAAATACTACTTTTTTTGCTTGATAATTTACACTACACAATACTTCATAAAAAAGCAATTGCGAATTCCGATATTGAATATTGAATATGAAACTCCTCCAATTGTTCAAAGAAGTGAAAACGCTCAACTGGAATCAGGCAACCCCTAAAGGAAAAATATTGGAAAAATATTGGGAAATCCATGCATATCTTGTAATCCTGCTCAGGAAAGACTTCATAGCCATGCTCATAAATGGGAGGAGTAAAAATTGTGGTTTTCTATAAGAGTATATAGCATCAGAAGTCTAATCAATTCAAATGCCTCATCGGGGACCATTTAGAATAACATATTTTCAATATGAAATCATGCACAAAAATCCATTAGTCCTAGTTAGAAATTTTAGAAGCACAAAAGCAAATTAAAATGTTGCATAACAGAATGAGCAAGGAAATCTCAGATCATTTTACATGTTTCCAAACCCCAAAAATATATCGTATAGAAGCAGTAATAATTCTATGAATATTCTCGTATTATCTCGCATTATGATCTCGTAGTTGCGTATTACAATGTCCCTGTAAAACAACCTACTTACAATCCAGGGGGTTTTGTTGCTCAAAATAGTCATACCAAATTGAAATCTAGGATGATCCATGTTAGAAATTTGCATTTCTAAAACTCCAATCTTCTCATCTTTCAGATTTCAGCAAACTATGTTGCTTCTGCAAGGATTTTGAGGGGGTTGTTTTTGGCCACTGCGCTCCTCCCTCTTTTACGTTTTTTCTGAACTGTTTGCAATTTTTTTTCACTTCCTATTGGAAGCTCATCAATAATCACAATTGGTTCCTTCAGTTTGGGATTTAACTTGCCTTTCAAGCCCAACCTCAATTTGTTTGTAGGCCTTGTTCGTGGCCTCTTACAGTATTCTGTTGCATGCTGAATTTCTGCAATTGTTTCATTTTTATTGTTCTCTTCGACTTTTGTTTGCTGCCGTGTACGCCTCCTGTTAGGGTTGTCAGTGGCTTTTGCAGCAGCTTGATGACTGCTCTCGGCCTCTGTAGGTAAAGCGCTTTCCTTCCTATGTTTTCTAGGAAGTGGTTGTGGAATTACCCTCTCATTTGACTGTTGTGCTTGCTTCTTTAAAGCATCAAGGTACAGGATCTGAATGAGGCCATGGTGGTAGACATCATGGGGATATAAAATCTTCCTTTTTCTTGCACAAGCAACCATTTTTATTAAGCTCTGATGCAAGAAATAAGGGAGATCCATCTTATTGAACCCGACCATGTGTACCAAAAATCTCATGTGATAAAGGAAGACCTTAGAAAAATGTCCATCACATGTTAAATAAAGCTGAGTCTGCCGCATTGGTTTTTCCCACTCTGGTTTTAAAATGCTAGAGTGGACCCCAATGCTCCAGCAAGGGTCATGACAGTTGTCTTTTAGGAAGAAATTCAGGTTTACACCCTGTATTGGTTTCCTTTTGAACCACCTTTCTCCCTCAGCTGCTATGTTTGTTGCTTTTGCAATGGTTTCCTCTGTTACAGGAAACAATAGCCCCTCAACCTTCGCGTTGTTACCATCAAAAGTATCAACGAAATCAGAAGAATATTTCAGCGTATGCCCACTGAACAACTTGATGATGGGCAACCAGCCTGCTTCGCTGAAATATGGAAATTCATCAGCACCATATATTTCGAATGTAGAAGCTCCATCCGGCTCATAACGATAAAGGTGCCCACTCTTGCCCATCTGTCACAAAAACATGAGTATTTATTCGGTATTCGGTTAGCCCAATGAGCTCATCTTTTAGAGATTGCATTACTCTTTATAAGTAACTTGACAATGACTTCACCCAAAATAATTTTGAACAAAATATAGATAGATTGAAAGTTTCTCTACAATACTGATGTCTCAAATCAACAAGTGGTTTAGGCAACATAACTGCTTAGTACCTGCCTACTATGCAAAAGGGTAATTAGTAGCTAAGCTGCCTACTCCCTGTCTTTTATAGAAATGTTTTAATATATTGGTTTTGGATGGTTTAAAAGATAGAATATTATCAAACAAAGACAACATATAATTTACCGTGATTGTCTATTGGACTATTGCCCCTTGCCCAGGTATTTACTTAGATCCATCTTAACGCTTTTTTTTTTTTAAAGCATAAAGAGGTTAACTCCTCATCTTTTAACCACAAAGAGGTTTGCAGATGATCTCAGGTTTGTTGATAATCCTTCTCAGCATTTAACAGAGAACAAGATGGATCTACATTGGTATAATTAAGTCAAGTACCATACAGTTGCTAATCATCTACATATATATTTTGTTTAACATCACATTAATTGTTGCTACACTTAAACTAGAGTGTAAGATCGTGGCATGCTTTTAAATTCACTTTTTTCCTCTTATGCCAAAGCATTAAAAATTTGTCTTTCTGCGTTAGTCCAGAGACTGTGCTAGAGCGGATGGTGCCTGGATTGCTTGATCATTGAAGCATCATACGTTGTAATTCTGTGGGTCATCGAGATTAATGGCACTACTATTTTTCTCTAATGCTGACCCTTTTCTAATGTTTTTGTAACTTTGTATTCCTCATGATGACTATGAGTTGACTTGGACATGAAACAAACTTCATTAGTGTTCATATTCTAAAATTTAGTGGCAAACAATGAAATTGTTTTAAACGTCAATTAAGAAACCACCATCGTCAAAAAAAACCGTTTCATCTATCCTTAGTTCATCAATACAGGGAAAATGATCCAAAGGTTCTGGATCTGGCAGGGCAACATGATTCAGGAAATAGAAGATCATCACATCAAAACAATATTTGAAGATCTCAAACATAGTTATAAAACTTGGCTTGACAAAAAACTTGGCAAGAAAAGAGTGAGAGTTTGACCAAGACTCTACGTTCTACAAAATCTCCAATTTACCAAAAATGATAAAAATTAAAGTTGTGATCATTTCACTTGGTAAACTTAGCCCATTCACATGTGATCAGAAGAATCGATTGTCAAAAATGGTAAACTTAGCAAGCAAGTTGAGGAGTTGAATAAGAGAATTGTGGAGTTGCAGGAGACACATGTCAAACTAGTGCAGGAAAAGGAAGAGCAAAAGATGAAATTTGAATCATTACATGTAGAGGTTGCCAGGAAATATAGACAAGCTGAGGAAAACCACTTGGAATCGTTGAAAGAGAATGAAAAACAAGGAAACATAATTGAGTCACTGCAAGCAGAGAATGCTGTTCTTCATAATGAGAAAAGTTTGCTTCTTCAGAGTCTTAAGGAGGCAACTACGAGATCTGCAGAAATTTCAAAGAAATGTTTGAACAGCTACCAGAGAATGTTGGGCCTAGAGAACCAATCATTCGGATTTCATACAGAACTGGTGTCAACAAAGTTAAAGTGTGATGAAGTAACTATTCAGCTGAACAAGATCAAAGAAGATAAAAAAAAATCAAATGATTCATGCCAAATCCAAGAAGAAACTGAGTCTTACTCCTTACATGAAAAACTGGTGGTAGAACTCTCTAGAAATAAGGCACTGGAAGAAGAGTTGAGCTCAACAAAGTCTTCCTTGGAAGAAATGAAAGAATTCGCTTGCAAGGGTGGACAGCAAAACCATAATGCGTGGAGTGAGCTTTTAGATTTTGCAAGGGAAAATGATGATCAAATCATTGATATACAGAGTCAGCTTCTGGCTATGGTAGAGGAGAAAAGAACCCTGTTAGCTGATTTGCAATGTCAACTTTCAGTCCTTGCTGCTGCAAAAATGTTTCTTGAAGAGGAAAACAACTATTTACGAACTGAATTGGATAGAAGAACATTGGTTGCAGAAGAAGAAAAGGTAAGCCTTAAGGGAAAATTAAGGGATTTGGAAACAGCCCACGAATCTCTCAGAAAGGATCTTGAGTATTTCTGAGCCATAGCAAAGGAGAAAGAAGGCAAGATAGTTGTTCTCCAATATCAGTTTTTGGAGCTTTCAGAAGCAAAGATGTGTCTTGAGGAGAAATACAACTCTTTACTCAATCATTTGAACAAATGTACAATGGCTTCAGAAGAAAATGCCTATGTTCAGGAAAGAATAAGGGAATTGGAGAATGCACTGAATTCTCTCAACAACGATCCTGAATACAAAGATATTTGGCTCCAAAAGTTGAAAAAACATGAACCTTTGCAGGCAAAGTCACTTGTCCCGAAATGTGGAAAACCAAATAGTGGGCTTGAAAGTGAAAATGTTGTGAATGAAAAACCAAAGCCAAATGGCACGATGGGAAAAGGAAAACGCTAGTTGGAAGCTTCAAAACTAAGGGCAATGCAATGGGAACTTAATCTACATACCTGCTGATGAAATTTGCGCTGCTGCCGTTTCCCAGAGAAAAGAAAAAGCAAACACTGTCCTCAAACACATAATGGCTTCCTCTGAAATGAAATAGGAAAAATAAGATAAAACATTCACATAAAAACGAGTTGCTGAGGCGGTGTTACATATGAGTGGTGTAAGACATCCGTAGCTGAGTTGGACGTCCATAAGGACCGGTCCGAACGATGTGGAGAAAAAATCATGAAGTTCAGCTAACCTATGAACTATAATAATTACAGTTTTGGGATTCGAACCCTATACCATCAACCAAATTTATTGTTTCTGACTTTGAATAATATATCAAAAATATATTATTCTGACTTAGAAAAATATATATGATTCGGGAGATAGTGACTTATTGGTGATTGTGGAGTGTTTTTTTAATTTTTTAATGTGTTTTTGAATGATTTTGGAAACATTTGTAAATGCAATTCCATTATGTTTATCATTTTATGGTTACCCGATTGAGCCTTTTAAGTAATTTTTTGACCTTATTTCTAGAGTACTGAAGGTTAATAGACTTTATTTTTCATGGTTAACATCTGAAAAATGACAGCACTATAACTATCTTTCCTTACTATTCATTTGATTCTCTTTACTTCTTCATCTTGATTTTCTTATTTTTATAGATCATCATCTTGAAAATAATCAAGATTTATATGTTGTCTATGACTGAGATTTTACATTGTATTGTGAAAGTTTGGGTTGAAATCAACATATTATTATGCAGTGACAACATTAACATTATATCATTATTCTTCTTGTATGGTGAGAACTAGCACACTAAACTTTTCACTATTTTTATTTCTTAGCAGTAGCCATTTCCCTTTGTATTCCAATGATTTTCTTGTTATTGTCATAGTAATCGTGTATTTATTGACATTGAATTTCTATTATAGGATATTTTAAAAATCATATATTTGATATTTCAAGGTGAATACTATATGATCTTTCTATGTTTTCCTTAAAACTTATATGAAAGGTATCTTTTGTTTTCATTATATTACTAAATTCATAAACACAATTGAGATTAATTGGTATGTTGCAACATTCGCTCAAGAAGCTAACGAAAAACTCAAGCTTTCCCAATACATGAAATATATTCAAGCTAGAACACAGAACGCCAAACATTTCAACATTTATGGAAACTGAAATCAGATTACTGTGAATTTGTATATTTGGCTGAGGCTAAAAGTTAAACAACATTGAATTATCTATAGAAAAACATAAAAATAGAATTTTATTGATATGATTATTCATACATTATATATTTAAAAAATAGCTTTCTTGAGACACTCAAAAGAAACCTGGAACTTCGAAACTAATGATTTCTGAAACAAATAGGGCAATATAAATAGTCAATAGGATGAAAAATTGAGCTGTAACAACAAGAAGTCGAGTGCTAACAACAATAACCTCAATAACAACCCAAGTAATTTTACCAATAATCAACCTTACACTATTACAGCTGATAACATATTCTAGAGTACCAATAGAATAAAATATGTATGGTTGAACAACCCCAAAATACTAAAAAATAACACATGTATGACTAAATACTTTATTAAGGATGTATGGAAACCTACTCATTGCAAGTCCAATGGCTCTATGAATCCTATTATGTTGGAATACCATTTCAATTCACTTGGATGATAACATAGAGGCTGGAGCATGCCTCTTGAAGGCCACTTGCTCACTTTGGATAGCACTTGGAAGATTCTATGTGGTTGAAGAGCTTTTCAAGTTAGACATTGCATGTTCTTTTTATTTAATGGAAATGCTCATAAATATCATAATATCAACCTTATTACAAATAATATTGTATTTTTACTCAAGTAATATTCTTTTTAAAGTTTTATTGTTTAGTATATATAATATATACATTTTTTAAAACTATTTTTGTTTAACCATATTTTGTTTATTTATATAATAAAAACAATATTCACTACAAGAAGGCATATGATGGTTAAATGAAATGATCTAGAGTTAAGTAGAAAGAGCTTAGAGAAATTTTTAATTTTATGATGTTGAATTTTTATTAGATTTTTAATTTTCAAAAAAAAAAATAGATATATATTTTTTTAAGTGTGTATTTTAAATGTTTTTCTTTCTACATTTATATGTATATGTTTATGCCAGAGACATAAACAAGTGGTAAGAACTACATATAGTATAGTATAGAAGAAAATTTTGTCTCATTTTGTTCAATATGTAATGATAGACCATCTTCTAGTGGAAGATTATGTTTCTTTTTTATTTAGACAAATTGAGAGGATATTCGGCCATATTCTTTTATGTAAATTTGATTATTTTTTATGTCAATATGTTTCACTTCATTATTGCTTTGGACATCTCAACTCCCCTATCAACATTCCTTTGCACCTTTAAATACATTCCTCTACACCTTTAAATGCAATTGCTAGTAATACCACTGCCTCTAAATGCTAGGTCCAATTGCTAGTAATACAACTACCTATATATATGTATATATAGGTGTGACATAGGAATGTACCTTTTGTTTGCACGACGCCTCTTGCCGACCTTTATTTTTTTAAACCCGATGTTCTCTTTCCTCAACCATTAAAATACTATTATCTTTTAACTAACTCCATGACAAATCAAACACATATTATAATGATGGAGTTAGATCTCTCCTAACTCCATGGTTGACCATGTTAAAACATGTGGCAAATAGGCTCCCTTAGACAATTCACCCCCATCCAACAATAGTAGTAGTATGTACCAAACAATGCTCATGAAGGGGACACACCACCAAAAATAGGCATCAAACCAAGTCAAATGCAAAATGTCCACATGAAATGCAGCCTCCAAAAATGTGCATGCATTCAACCACTCCCCATGTGTGAATTCCAAGGTAACCAACTCCATGGATGAGTGTACAAGAAGCTGAGTGGATAAAAGCACTCCATAATAAAAGATGTAGTTAAAAACCCTAAAATAGCAAATGGGCCATCTCCATAAAGCAAATCCAATAATATAAGGGCAAATTAGGATTTGACCATGCCAAAATAAATGAAATCATAAAATACATGTCTCTAAGAACAGCAATAAATGTCTCCACAAGTGAAGAGTATGCTGTATTGGCTACAAATTCTCAGTTTTGCTACACTTTGATATAACAGTTTTGGTCAAATGAAACATTTTGATATTAATTACTGTTCTGTGCACATGACAAAGAATATTTGTTTGAAGTTGAGGTTGATGGTGTCATATATGAATGGAAGAGAATGATATTATACTAACAGAGTTTTCAAATGTTTTCAAATCAAGATGTACTACTGAAGAGAATTGATTTTCCAGCACCTTGGAAACTGATTTTCCAGCACCTACAGCAGTACTAGTGCTCCAGCTCCTTGGAAAATGATTTTCCAGCACCTTTGAAATTTATTTCCCAGCACCTACAGCAGTACTAGTGCTCCTGTAGGGGCTAGAAATTGATTTTCCATCACCTTGGAATATGATTTTCACAGTATGTTACCACTTTGAAATTTTAAAAAGGCCGTGATCTTTCACAGTATGATGTATTGGCTACAAATTCTCAGTTTTGCTACACTTTGATATAACAGTTTTGGTCAAATGAAACATTTTGATATTAATTACTGTTCTGTGCACATGAAAAAGAATATTTGTTTGAAGTTGAGGTTGATGGTGTCATATATGAATGGAAGAGAATGATATTATACTGACAGAGTTTTCAAATGTTTTCAAATCAAGATGTACTACTGAAGAGAATTGATTTTCCAACACCTTGGAAACTGATTTTCCAGCACCTACAGCAGTACTAGTGCTCCAGCTCCTTGGAAAATGATTTTCCAGCACCTTGGAAATTTATTTCCCAGCACCTACAGTAGTACTAGTGCTACTGTAGGTGCTAGAAATTGATTTTCCATCACCTTGGAATATGATTTTCCAGCACCTACAGGAGTACTAGAAATCATTTTCCACTACATCATTTCATGGAGATGCAATTACTATATTTCTTGTATATGTACAAATCACCTTCTCATCATTTCCAGCTCCCTAATATATTTTCACATATTCTTGCAGACAATCATCCAGCATGGATAAGAAATGGAAGTCAGTCATGGCTCTTGAGGTCCAAGACCCAAAAGACAAAGTCATTTTTTCTGGTAAAGATTTAGCTTGGACTGAAATCTACAAAGAAAACATGAATATTGACCGGGTTGCAAAAATTCCCAAAGAAAGAGTTGCTGATTTTATAAAGGGAGAGGAATTGAATCCAGATGCTCCATGTTCTTTCCGGCGTAAACAAAGAAAAACCCCAAGCACAAGAGCCTTACAGTATGAATAGTAAGTATTTTAGAACTACATTGTTTAGATGTTGATATTAAATATGCTTTATATTTACCAGATTTGGTGACATTCCTGTGATTTATTTTGCAGTTATCATTGCTCATATGGTCCAACTGACAAGAGAGAAGAATGGAAAAGCAAAGGAAAGAAGGGATTTGCCAAAAAGAGAGGATGTCAATGCCACTTTATTGTAAATATTATGGTTCAAGATCCCAACATAGCAGTAATAACATACAATCACTATGATCACGAAGATGGGCAAGGATCGCCTTGTCATGGTAAATACAACACTTCAAGTGATGATGTTACTGAGAAAAATCCAAAACTTTCGAAGGACATGATTTCTTATATAGAAAGCTGTTATTTTCTTGAACTTCCAATTGACTCTGTTTGTAAAATACATATAAAGAAATATCTTGACATAGATGCTACATCCAGAGACAGGGATTTCTTCTTACGTAGAAAAGACGTTGTAAACATTTATGATCGTCTAATGAAAGAAAGTTATCAGTTGCATAGAAAAGATGAAATGAGTGTGAATCTTTGGTACCAAAGAAACCAGGATGATTTCTTCTTCTTCCAGAAGCCCAATGGCATGGACATCCCTTTTATAGCTGGAATACAAACAAAATGGATGTTGGAAACTATGGTCAAGCTATCCCACAATAGTTTGATAGCCATGGACTCAACATTCAGTACAAACAAATATGGGGTGAGTTTTTTTTCCAATGATTGCTTCAATAAAATCATTTATGCTCAAATTAACTTCATTTCATTTAAAATGACAGTATCAGTTGTACACGCTTGCTGTCTTTGATGAGCAACAAAGCGGGGTACCAGTTGCCTGGGTGGTGATGTCACGTAATACATCACAAGATATACAAGTATGGCTGGAGAGCCTTATGCTTAGGTGTTTTCGAACTCGTCCCGATTGGAGGGTCAACGCCTTCATGGTTGATGATGCTATGGCTGAAATCATTGCTTTGAGGTAACATCGATATTCTTATTTGACATTTCGAATTGCATTCATTTTAAGAATTTCTAAAAATGAATTAAATGTCACAGGAGAATCACGAAATGTGAAGTGATTTTGTGTATTTGGCATGTAAGGAGGGCATGGCTCAAGAATGTTAATCGGCTGGTTAGCAACTCAGAGAAAGCAAAAGAAATGTTCAATGAACTTGGCCATATCATGAAAGATTGTTGTGCTGATGAAGTGGATGATGCAATCAATGCTTTTTTCATCAAATATGCAACTGAGCAGAAGTTTTTGGACTATTTCTACAAGACGTGGATTGCTGGTGACAAGATTCGTAAGTTTGCATAATATTCCTATTGTGTTGTATGTTTGTCATTTATGTTGGACAACTGATATTTACTAATTAAGTCTTTCCATGTAGGCATGTGGGTTAAAGGCTGCAGAGATTTTCCTCATGCGAACCGGGAAACAAATAATGCCGTGGAATCATACCACGGTTACCTGAAGTCAACATTTCTCTGTGATAAGAAAAATAAATGCTCTCGTAGAATGGATTGGCTATTCTACACTCTCCTAAGAAATGTTGAGCCATGTTATCGATTCAAGGCAATTTTGAAAAAAGAAGGATATTATAACAACCACAAGAAAGAGATGCAGCTTGAATCATCAATGGAAAAGGCTAGAAGAATTCCAGACAGTGATTGCAGGCCTCATGAGAGCATATCTCATGCTTATTGGTTAAGGAGTCAAAGCAAAGCCGATAAGGAATATCTTATCACTTTTCATCGCAAAAATTTTATCACTTGCGATTGTCCATGGTCTATTCGGGGGAACATTTGCAAGCATGCTATAAAGATAGATTGGTTTCATTCCTCCTTGATTGATTTAGACCCTTTATTGGATCTTCATACCACACCCAATCAGTTGAATGTACCTTTTGAGATAAGTACAGAGGCGCCAAACCTTCCTGCAGATACTATCCCGACCAATATTGAAGATGACAATGTTGAAGAACTTGGTGTGTTGAAAGAGGAATTGTTTGGTTATCTAGACCTGATTAGAAACAATCCTCCTTCCACTGTGAGCAAGGCAAAACAATTGATTGATATAGCTAAAAAATTTGTTGATGATGCTAATAATCTTGATACTGTGGATCATGACTTCACAGTTGATTTGGGTGCTTATGAGTCATCTTTGAAGAGAAAGAAGAGTTTCCTTAGTCCAAAAAAAAGAAATAAAAGGACAAGTAAGGTCACCTTGAATATTGATTTGAATGTCTCTGCATCCGAAGATGAACCATTTCAGTTTCCACACCTCAACAGGCGTGGTCGTCCTCCCTCCAAAAATGCTTCCTCTATTGTTCCAAGTAAGTTCTATAGGGAGACGATATCAATATGTTTAGATCAAATTCGTGATCTTCCAAGTTTGTTGCTATGTTTAGATCGCTTTGTCGATTTTTCAAATTTGTTGCAATGTCTTTGGTCTTTGCTATTTCTTTTAACTTAATGTAGTGCTGTAACATTTGCAGAGCCGCAACATCCGATCAATGTGATTATAGATGAAGCATGTACACAGACCAACAATCAACCTTTTGATCACATGAGTCAAGGTACATTTGACGAGCTTGTTGATTGATCTACTATGTATTCTGATGCATCTATTATTTGACATGTTATTTTTTCTCTGATGGAAATTGTGTTGTCATCTTACAAACACAGCTGGTTCGTCATTGGGCCCCCCTCGACCAGAACAGGATTGGGCCACTAACATCACGGACACTGGTGAATTTCCATGTTTGTTTGCATTGTCTTCACTCCTAACGATTATCACTGGTTGTTGTTCATGTTGTTAATGTAGTGTTGGAATGTTTGCAAGGCTTGAGCATCCAATTAATGTAATTTCAGATGAAGGATGTTCACAGACACATTATAACTATTTTTATCAGATGAGTCAAGGTGCTTAGGACAAGACTTTTAATTGATATTCTTTGTATTATTATGCATTTATTACTTGTCATCTTATTATCTTCTCTGATGAAAAATTCATTGTCATGTTACAAACACAACTTCTTCAATGGGTCCCCCTCTATCCGGAGATGATTGGGTCACTGACATCACTGAACTTTCAGACAACACAGAAATTGGCTTCAGAAAAAATTTGTGATAGAAACTGCATCTTTTTGTTTATTGTCCGACATACCGAATCATGGCGGAGTGGCAAGCTTTGGTTACATGTGATTCCTAGTGTGGAGCACTTTGTTGTTAGGGTTATATTGGTTTCCCTAGCTTGGGTTAGGAGACCTTAAAATTATTCCAGCTTCTGATAAGCTGCAATTGTGTACATGTACTTCATTTTTTATATATAAATGAAAAGAGAACATCAGGAATTCGATGATGCAGTTAATGGATATTTCTTGTTTACTTTTAAATGTTATGTTAGAAAAAAGTAAATTTGCTTGATAGTACTATAATACACAGGCACATTTTCATTCAGTAGCAGAATTGGCATGGTTTCTGCAAATGCCTCGAACTGTTTTGTGATTTCAAATTTCACTGCAACATTTTTATCTCCATCCTTTGGTGAAATGTGTTTGAGGATGTCTATCTACAAATTGCTATTGTTGTGGATGTTTTAGTTGCTGCTGTTGCTGCAAAGCCATTGAGTTGTAGAAATCCATATTTATGTTCATGTTCATGGATTGTGCAAAAGACAAAGGGGCCACCAACATACCTCTTTAGGAAGTCACTATTTGTCTGGTTAGATTGAGCCTTTGTAGCTTTCTGTACGCAGATTAGCTTCATGAACAGGTGAGCAGGTGCTGCCCTATTGGAGCCACTCTGTGTTGATGCTGTTTGATGCATCAGATTCATTTGCACTGACTTTTCTCATGATTTTTGAAGTTCATAACCAAATCAGATTAGGAATGGTAGTGGTAGAGGTAGGAATTGCTTCTCAGATCTTCAAGTTCAGGACATCAGTTATAGTTATTTATTTACAATTGTTGAATGGAGCATAGGGTTAATTATATAGAATTGTTGAGCTGCTTTGCCCAGCTGTTTGATTATATAGAATACCTACTATAGAGTGTCAAATTTGTTTTTAATTGATACCTTTACTATTCTGAAAAATATCCATGTTAATCTATCATGTATTAGATCCCAAGGAAGTAAAAACAAAAACATTTTTTACCCCACAGAAAAGTGGAAAAATAACACAACATAAAATAATTATACCGTCAAAAAGATTCATGTATTATATCGCGAACCATCCAAAATTACAATTAGTTCTTCTCTAGTGAAAGAACCATGCCATCATAGCCCCAAGGAAAATTATAAGAATAACACATCCACTTATTTGAGAGTTATCCTGATGATGATTGATGACTTCACTTTCAATAAACCGTGATCCGGTGTCATCTCTAACACCTGCATTTACACTTGACATTCCTGCCACCAATATATCAGTGGACATCCTATGAATGTCTGAAAGCCATTGTATGCTGAAATATTTAAACTGAGAGCTCCACATTCTTGCTTCCGTGTATAGGGGTTTTAAATTTGCTTTTTGAACTTCAAAGATGCCATTGAGCTGATTGCAAATGAGTTGCGAGTTCATGTAAACTGCAATATCATTCACAAAATTGTTTTTTGCCTCTTTTAAGCCCTCAATAAGGGCGATATAGTAGGCTTCATTATTAGTTGTCCTCCCATGTAGATCTATGTTTCTGTGCACTACATGATTTCGCGCCGGATTGTAAAGCACATATTTAACTGTGGCTTGTCCAGGATTTGGACGACAGGAAACTTCAATACACAATGTCCACTTTTCGACCATTGTCCACACTTTAAAAACCTACAACCTAAAAAAACAATAAATTAATATCAAACATGTATGCATTTATAGAAATAAAGAAACAGATTACCCACTTATTCATTACACAGAAATCAAAACCAGATTATATTTTGCATTCATGTAGTGCTGATTCAACATTCCAAAACAAGATTACATTTTGCATTCATGCAGTGCTGATTCATCATTCCACTTAGGAGGTTTCTCACTATCACCTAGGGGACTTACCCACTTATTCATTACACAGAAGTTCAAAAAGAAAACCCACACATTCTGGTTATATCCTAACAGTACAAAACATAACACAAAACCAGAGAAGCAGCTAGCAGGCTGTTAAGAATCCCAGGAGAAAACAATAGTTAGGTCCTTTGAGCTTCAACCTCAATGGTAGGATCAAAATTACATTGAAGATGACTTTTTATATGGACCAACTTTGCAATCCAATCTGTTCATGAAGAAATCTTGTGTTCTCTTGATGTCTTCTAATTAAGAGGCAAACACATTATTAATTTCTGCTTGCTTGTCTTTCAATACTATATCAAGTCCCTCCAGGCGTATCACACAAATCCCTAGGCCCACAAATCAACGTTTTTGAAGATTATTCGAGTCATAATTTTGTCATTGGCAGCAAGCCAACAGAAGCTCCTAATATTATAAGGTATATTACCTTTCCATATATTATGTGCCCAATTGTAACTAACATGTTTCTTCCATGTTCTAAGTAATGCCACATAAATTTCCTTGACATACTAAATGATCCTTACATCCCTCTACATCTAAAGTGATCCCTGCACCTCTTATACAAATAATGCACCTCTACCATTCTATTGCAAGATGATCCAGTAGTCCAAGTTTTGTGGACTTGATCCATCTTTGTCGATCAATACCTTCACCTCATAACTGATAGATCTGTCCCAAAACATAAATTCTATTCGAACAAATATAGTTTACTAACTGTATTCAAAGGAAATTATTCTCAATCATCGCTTTAATCACATCTATACCGATTTGAATCCTAAATCCATCACAGGTCTCCCATCGAATGAATCTTTTTAACTGCGGTGGTGAGGCAGTGTTATCCCTTCACCCGAGAAATAATTACTTCTAAAAAGAAGTTATGTCTGTCAAGTTTGAATTGTCAAACTTTGCAAGGGTTTAAATATTGTTCTAACATTTTCAAGAGAATGCTTTAGGCTCGTGGAATCAAAAACCTTGCCGAGTTTGTTTGGGCGCTGATATGAACAGCAATTTCAGACTGCAAAAGATCTCAGCAATCTAAATAGCAACAGTAATAGATTTTTGAATGCTAGAAAAAAACTAAGCACCCTTTATTTATGATGGTTGTGTACAGATTCTTTGGATTTATAAGAAATGGGATGAGAAACATAAAAGATTTAAATTCTTGGACCAACATCCTTGAGCAAGAAACATATAAATTTTTTTTCCTGTAGGCGCTAGAAAATGATTTTCCAGCGCCTACAGGAAAAAAAAATTATATGCCTACAGGCGTTGGAAAACGATTTTCTAGCACCCACAACAAAACAAATTTATATGCATACCAAAAGTTTTCCTTGGCTTCTCTCTGTTACCTGATTGCGTAATACATGGGTATATCTCATTTCATCTTGCCTTCCTGTCATTTTATTTTATTATCTATATAAATTTTTTTTCCTGTATTTTCCAGCGCCTACAGGAAACAAAATTTATATGCCTATAGGCGTTGGAAAACGATTTTCCAGCACCCACAGCAAAACAAATTTATATGCATACCAAAAGTTTTCCTTGGCTTCTCTCTGTTACCTGATTGCATAATACATGGGTATATATCATTTCATATTGCCTTGCTATCACTTTATTTTATTATCTATATAAATTTTTTTTCCTGTAGGCGCTGGAAAATGATTTTCCAACACCTACAGGAAAAAAAATTTATATCCCTATAGGCATTGGAAAACGATTTTCCAGCACCCACAGCAAAAAAAAATTATATGCATACCAAAATTTTTCCTGGGCTTCTCTCTGTTACCTGATTGCATAATACATGGGTATATATCATTTCATCTTGCCTTGCTATCATTTTATTTTATTATCTATATAAAAAAAATTTCCTGTAGGCGCTGGAAAATGATTTTCCAGCGCCTACAGGAAAAAAAAATTATATGCCTATAGGCATTGGAAAACGATTTTCCAGCACCCACAGCAAAAAAAAATTATATGCATACCAAAAGTTTTCCTGGGCTTCTCTCTGTTACCTGATTGCATAATACATGGGTATATATCATTTCATCTTGCCTTGCTATCATTTTATTTTATTATCTATATAAATTTTTTTTCTTGTAGGCGCTGGAAAATCATTTTCCAGCGCCTACAGGAAAAAAAACTTATATGCCTTCAAGCGTTGGAAAACGATTTTCCAGCACCCACAGCAAAACAAATTTATATGCATACCAAAAGTTTTCCTGGGCTTCTCTCTGTTACCTGATTGCATAATACATGAGTATATATCATTTCATCTTGCCTTGCTATCATTTTATTTTATTATCTATATAAATTTTTTTTCCTGTAGGCGCTGGAAAATCATTTTCCAGCGCCTACAGGAAAAAAATTTATATGCCTATAGGCGTTGGAAAACGATTTTCCAGCACCCACAGCAAAACAAATTTATATGCATACCAAAAGTTTTCCTTGGCCTCTCTGTTACCTAATGGCATAATACATGGGTATATATCATTTCATATTGCCTCTTGAGTCCAAAAAACATGCTACAAATTATTAGCCTATTACATATTACAAAACATTAATCAACCTGATGAATCTTCAAACTCAAGACAGTTGTTAACCCAGATCCAAGTTCAAGCCTCACAACTACTGTTAAAGATTTCAGCACTGCTCCAAAACTCCAAATGCTCAATAAGAGGTGTGAGCCAAATAGAAAATTATTAGCCTATTACATATTACAAAACATTAACCAACCTGATGAATAATCAAACTCAAGACACTTGTTAACCCAGATCCAAGCTCAAGCCTCACAACTATTGTTAAAGATTTCAGCACTGCTCCAAAACTACAAATGCTCAATAAGAGGTGTGAGCCAAATAGAGGGAGTGGGGTTCTTCTTTATAACATTTTTCTAGGGTCTAGAGATTAGGGTTTTTTTGTTAAACAGATTTAAAATTCCAAAACAGAGAGGCTACACAAAGCGTTTCTGGATCTACTCATCCAAATAGGGATAGAGTCAAGTAGTTTGGTACCAATCTGCCTAAGTCATGCTCTGAGTCGACCACTTCAGTAACAAACCAGACCACCAAAACAATTTTAAGGCCATTGCGCTTGTTGTACAGTGTTATTAGTTTTCTTAATATTTTAAATCATTCAAATTATAATAATTTACAATTATTTTTTCTTATATTTTTTAATATAAATATAAAATTCTACCTATCCCCTTTACATCATATTAGCATAAATTTTACATGGTTTACATTAAAAATGTGAAGGCTTTTATTTTCTTTCTATACCAGCGATTTAATAATATTGCTTCAACAAGTTTTTGACAGAAAACCTTATCGCATCAAAATCCCAGTAACTTATTATCTAAAAACTCAACACATTCTACTCGATGAAATTATATTATTTTACATTCAAGTAATTTAAAACAACTATCACATAGCAAAGGCGTTGTTTAAACGATTTGATCATTTAGTCTGATTGCGAATATCTCATTCGAATTCAGTGATATTTTTTCAATAAATGTCAGTATGGGAAGGTTTGAATAATTTCTAATTAGTGAAAAGTTTAACAACTAATGGCCCGTTACCAAGTAGTTTGGTACCAAATAGGGATAGATTCAAGTAGTTTGGTACCAATCTGCCTGAGTCATGCTCTGAGTCGACCACTTCAGTAACAAACCAGACCACCAAAACAATTTTAAGGCCATTGCGCTTAATGGTTCCAGGCTATTCAATACTGTACATAATAGTTTGTAATCACGCTTTATTTACTATTGCCATTGCACCCTAAACTATTCAATACTGTTATGAAGTTATTTGTGATCGCACTTGTAATTTGCAATCACACTTTATTTACTGTTGTCATTACACCCTAAACTATTCAATACTGTTATGAAGTTATTTGTGATCACACTTTATTTACTATTGTCATCGCACACTACTAGCCAAGCTATTCAATACAGTTGTGAAATTATTTGTAATCACACTTGTCATTGCATCCTACTAGTGCCAAGCTATTCAATACCGTGGTGAAAATATAAATATCAATTTCCAAAGGGGCAAAAAAAATATTGTAAACCATTAATTTTGTACTGAAGCTTGAGTGGTGGATATCATTCACAGAGGATACCCCGAGCCAAACTTCGTAAATACAATGGAGTTATATACCAGCACACATAAAAATTCAATAAACAGATACTAATCCCATCAGTAGGATAAGTACAGTGCTTTCCAAAATTCTGAACAACCCCATCAATAGCTCTCTCTTGTGTCCTAGGAGCCGCATGCATCTCATAATCCTAAGCTACCCGCACCATCATATATTAATACTTATGTTGTAGAAAAGAAAATAGCTATGTATATGTGCAGACGATTCGTCCGCCGCAAGATTTCAGTCTTGTTCAAGCTTACATGCTAGAAGTTCAGACAGAGAGAAACACAACCACACAGACATGTGCGCATACATTCATTCTCTGTGTATGAAATACATTTCATATGAGAATGAACTCATAACCATGATCTACATGACATAACAGCCATTAGTGTTCTCATCACTGAAAAGATGAGTGGCATAATCAGCAGTTGGATAATTAGGATTCGGCATTGGATAAGATCTGCACCGGGAATATCTTACCTTGCGTGTGAGTGTGAGCTGAATTGGAGCGAGTTCTTCTTATTTACGCTGGACGCTGGAGCGAATCCTCTTCGCGGAGCTGCTTGCCAAATGACCTATGTTCCAGCACCAGGAAGTATTTGAATTTGAAATTCAAAAATGAAAACCCGCATTTAATTGTGGTTGGTGGCCGGCGGACGTGGGGTGGCGGGTGGGGGAGGAGCGGCGGGTGGCGGAAGGGAAGCGCTTGGGGGAGGAGGGGCGGAGCGGGTGGGGTCCTTCGCTAACGGCCTGTTACCGTGACGGCTCTCCGTAGCTTATTCGATTTCGTAGTCGTTTTTCACATCGCCGGTAGGAGGGGGTTGCCGGAGGCCGACGATCGGGAGCTGTCACATCAGCTCCTAATTCGTAGACACAAAGACTCCTCCGTTTAAAACTCCACTCCCGCACGTGATCAATATAAAAACTGCAGATGTTACCCGATTTTTTACGGCTGTCTACCTTACAGCTGTCGTCTTTGTTTAAAACTCCACTCCCGCACGTGATCAATATAAAAACCACGGATGTTACCCGATTTTTAGTCAATCGTAAGTATGAAAAAATTGCCATAGTTTTTACAAGGACAAATTGCGGACCTCCGCAGGTGCTACACTACAAACGTGTGGACCTCTACACTGAAAGAAAATTAAAAAAAAAAAATCCTAGCTTTTCTACTCTTAGTCTCCTTTTTTTAGCTCTGCTCAGCGACAGATCTTCTGATCCTTTCTCAGCTTTGATACCAATTTTTTGGATAGCCAAAGGATTCAAGCACATAATAACAAGTATTTCACACATGAAACAATGAGCTGCAACTCTTCAATAAATCTCAATCACTTTAAATCTCAAACTGAATACAATGAACCCGGTTAAGGGGTATTTAACTTAAATTGACATGCACACACTCACTTAACTCACTCACGAAATATATCTATAACTCAAGTAATTCACTTAACTGTTTGCATAACTCAAGTAATTCACTTAACTGTTTGCCTAACTCTATATGAGGGAAATAATTATATATTTTAACACGGCCAAGATTTTACATTTGGATAACATTTTCCATTATTGCTGCTTTTTCTCGCATAAGATATAAATTTGGCTTTACAAATACAAATATGAACCCGATCCAAATGAGATAAGGGAGACTAGAGTCAATATCATGGATTTTCGAACACGATAAGCTTCGTGATTAATGTCACCGCCCCACACATATCCGTGTACTATGTAGCTTAATTATTCATATCATCATTGGACTAGAGATTGTCACGCAAACCTTTATTTTTATTTTTAGACTAGTGTCACTTGGCGTCTGGATTCTCTCTATGTGTATGGTTCAAGCTTTGGTTCCCACTTGTGTCATTTTTCTTCAAGATACGTGCGTATAATGTATTGTTCACAAAACATACAATATTATATTCAAATACCATGTGATGAATAAAACGCCTTTATGGTCTCCACTGTAATCTGACGTCCAACAAAATCAATAATTCGATGGTGGAAATGGAATATATATATATATTGGATATAGTTTTTAATTTTTTTAAAGAAATATTAAAAAAAAAAAAAAGCCAGCAAGAGACTTTGCTGTGTTTATTTTTTCGGTTCACAAGGCCAAGTTTTCCATGGAATATGATGCAATGATAGTTCTACAATATTGACAATGCAAATAGATAGATTTAGTTATGTATTTTATTAAAGAAATTTAGGTTTACTAGCAGTTAAATATTGTTTGTTATTATTTTTTAGATTTTTATAATTACATATTTTTCTATTTTATTTATTTTTGTTTAAAAATAGTAAATTGTCTTCTTTTTTTTAACTAAGTGTTAATTTATTTTTCTTACATTTTGATACTTTGTATTAAGGAGAATGATTATTTTGATGCAAAAAGAGGGGAGCTCATTTCCCTCCCTACTTTGTACTATAGAGAATGAAGATTTATTTCCTCCACTCATGCACAAAGAGTTGGGAAGGGCATTCCTCTTTCTTTCTTAATAATTTTACTATACATGACTATATTTTTACCTTAGTGGTTGTGTCACATCATCGTATTTGCTTCCATTATCATTTTACTAAACTCTTGATTACTCACATCATTATATCTAATCACATCCATATTAAGAATCGTTGAAATTCTGCATGGTGTATATTGCTTTTGCATATAAGTTTAGTTGGATGAAATCACAATACATATTTTTTATGTTGCATAGTGCTTACACGTATTGGTTGTTTCATATATAGGTTCTACCTATAATTAGATCAATGCATATGAGCTTTTCTAGATTGTCGAGCATCAACGACACAAAAATGGATCACTCAAAGCCTTCTTCCCTTACTCAAAGCTTGAACTCCTAAGCATGAATCACATGGAAATTTTTTAAGTCCTTTATAACTATCTTCTGAGAGTCAAAATTGAAATATAGACATGTCACCTTTAGTTGCATTTGTACTAAATGAATTGAAATATTTAAAAATGATTATGTTGAAAATTTATTCATTTAAACATCATAGTTTGTATTATGTGGCCCTCCCTATCACAATATCTCATCCCTATTGGATTAGGAAAAGTATTGTTACCTATCATTTTTGTTTTTCTATAGAAAAATGGTATGTAGCATATCCCCTTTGCTTGTATTTCTATTATAGTTTGTATTTTTCCCTCAATCGATACAATAATAGTTTAGTGCTTTATAAAATCTACAATTAATAAGGAATTTGTTTATTTATTTATAAACCTATTAATTAATAACAGTTGAGTGCTTTAGAGCTTGAGGCTAAGCATATATTGTCCGTTTGGGGACTAGAGCCTTCTTTGCACAACTTGGTGAAGGTGGTGTTGCGAGTAAGGTACCCAAGGGGGAATAGTGTTGATATGAAAGTTTCACTTTCTTTGTATGTTAAAGGCAATTCTCCTAAAGCTTTGACTAGATTATTAGAAGAATCAGAAGTGGGTGTTTGGGTTGTTTGTTGTACTTATGTACTTGCTGCTGAGGATGTACCTGTTGCTTCCAATTGTTCCTTTTCCTTTAAGAGTGCTTCCATTTTTGTCTCCATCTTTTGAATCTAAACATTTTGTTCAATAACTATCTTGAACAAATTCTCTCTCTGAACCTATAAATTTGTTATTTCCTTGGCCTGAGGGTGTTATGTGGTTGCCATTTTAAGTTCTTTTCTAAGGGCCTAGATATCTTCATTCTTGCTTTTAATCATCTCCTCTCCTTCCTTAACATTGATAGGATCGTAGTAAATTTTAATAATCAAATATTCCAAAATTTTGTTCTGGTGTATTTTTCCAGAGAGGACATACTCTCTATGTTCAATAGTGAATGCATATTTTTCAATGATATTTGAAATTCAGAGGAAGCCATTTTTGAACTGCCCAATGATGAGTAAATCATCTCCTGCTTGTTTATACAAATTGATTTGATTTATTGCATGAAATTTCTTTCTATCAATAGAAAATATAGAATATCTAAAATCTTCAACACTCTTTGGAACTCGCACTGTAGGTTCTGAGAAGGCCAACTGAAACTGGACTTTATCTATGTCAAACGCAGATAGGTGTCTATGTTTTGCACTAGTATTCTGCTTCAATAATTTTAAATAAGTTGTAGCTTTAAGGGGTTCATTCTTCCTTTTGATCTCCTTGTACCTAAAATCGATAATTTGATGTTGTATGGGCTGTGGAGTTGAAGAGGACATAAAGGACTGTGTTGTGTCTTCAACATTAGTGAAAGGAGTTACTAACAAACCTGTTAAGATCACTCTATCCTACTCTTTTTTTTCTTTTCGTTCACATGATTCTCCTTGAGTGGTGGTCTATGTATCCTATTTGATGTCAATGTTGATTTTATCCAAGGGTTTGTCTTCATTATTATTTTGAAGACTAAAAAATAGTGTGGCTTTGAATCAGTGGAGGACATGAATTCCCTTATTCTCTTAGTGTCTCTGTCCTTTGGAATTGGAGTATATAAAGAAATTTGGTTGAAAAGTTGTTCTTCAGCCTCCTAGAGAGAGTTCTCAGTCCACTCCTCCTCATTAACATATTGCTCTATCTATGGTATGGGTGTGTGTGAATATGGAGTAGTTTTTTGTTCAACCCTTCACGTAGAAATGATTCCCAATAGGCCATAAGAACATGTGATGATGGTTTCAACTTCATTTGTTTCAAAAATTCATCTACTTCCTTGTTTTTTGCTCTAGTGTTGACAATATATGGCTCAACCTGTGCTTTAACTTGAATTGTGCTTTCTTTTTTATTGACAAAAAACACATATCATCCATGTAAAGAAATTGTCTACTATATTCAAGGGAAAAAAGTCTCAATGGTACATAATTTGGAAAACTATAGGGATGAAGCTCATGCCCATAGAATCTAATCTTTGTATAATTATGGTATAAATACCAGTCTCCAACTTTAGCTATATTTAATAGATGTAGAAACTTCCTAATTTCTGGTCAAATTCTTGGTACAACATCACTACTAAAAAGAGAAAAATATGTGTGTAGAAAATGATCCACAAAATCGCTGAATAAAAATTATTCTATGTTCTTTCTGGGTAAATAATTCCAATGGAAAACTGATAATTTACATCCTTGATCATCCAATTTTTGTACCTGAAAAAAACTTTTTTTAGCTTGATAATACAACATTAAATAAACCAGAATTGATTGGTGATTTATAGCACCTTCAACTTTGAATTGCATAAACTGCTCATGAAGGATATCTGACAAATATTGACTGTAATTAAAAAGTATTTAAGGCTTTTCTCCCGCCAGAAACACTAAAAATAATCATAATACTATTCCATCCACCCACTGGTCTAAATGATACCCCAATAGACATGTAACCATATAGATTAGCTGCCTATACATCTCAAGGAAAAAGGTGGCAGAGTAAGGAGGGTCACTTCTTGGTAACTTAGATTCTTCACGTAGGAAACACTCAAATATATGGGCTCTTTGGGAAAATGTAAGCTTCTGTGATATTTCCATCAAGGTATCAGTTGAGAAAGGATGCAAGGAGGCTTGAAGATTTACGCAAAGGCCTGGTAGATAATGTCTGGGGCTATTGGAAATAGAACTAGGTCATTTCGGGAAACAATTGCTTTATGGATGGGGAGTTATCTCATATGACACCAAGTGACAAACTCAGGGGAAAAAATGTGTTTTGGGAAAGAAAAAAATATGGAAAGAGGGATTCCAAGATTTCTAGATCGTTACTGTTATCTAAAAACTTTTATTTTTCCCAATTACTCAGCTCGTATAGGTCAATTTCACACTAAGTCTTAACTATTTTGTATTGTGTATCAACTAATGATAACTTATTCAGATGAGTGGAAAGAAGTGCGAGATGGTGGTTTTTAGGGGGGTAGAGGGGGTAAGTTGAATTGAAAGGGGACCCTCTAAAAACAATATGGCATAGAAACATAGAAAGGGCGATATATTCATAAAAACAAATTCTCCCCCCTTGCTCCCCCCTCCCCTACAGTTAAGTTGCGAGGGTTGGGGGTGTCCAAAAGTTGTTCCCTGTTGTTCATCCAGGCATGGAAAATCATCATCATTGTTACATGGAAAGGAATTAAGGTAAACGGCAAATGATCATTTTCACATCATATCCAAATTATTTTAAGTCAAAATTTTAATAAAACATGATTTCCAGGAATTTGTTCCACGGAAAGCTTCAATCTTATAATGTCCTTTCCATACACTGTCAAACTTTCCATGCTTTCCTTTTCCTCATTTCTGTCATCCCATACTAAAACAAGTGCATTGAGGTTTAAATCTTCATCTTTCACTCTCCTATCATGAATCCTTTTGATTTTATCCTGAATTGTCTGTGTGTTGTTCTATACTTCTTCTCTATATTTTTGTAAATGTACCATTTGATTTATCCTTATTTGTATATCATTCAATTCAACATATAATTCCTGCACTAATTTTGATACTAGAATTCCTGAGGTAGGGAAAAATTCACCAAATCCATAAACCATTTCGAAAAGTGACATTGCAATTGATTTCTTTCTTCTTACCCTATCAGCTCATAGAGCATTTATCAACTTTTTATGCCAAGAATTCTTATTTTCCACTAATAGTTTCTTTGGTATATTAACCAAAACTTTGTTAGAAGACATTTCTAGTCCATTTCCTTGAGGAAAATAAGCAGTAGAGCGTCCTAAATCTATATGATACTTATTGCACAAATATACCATCTTTTTGGATTTAAAGGCAACAACGTTATCTATGATGATTTTGTGAGGACAACCAAATCTAGAAAAAATATTACCTTCCATGATTTGAATAATCATTAATTTTATAACTTGCCTAGTTGGAACTATTTCTATCCATTTGTAAAGTAACCTATGAATATCAGAATTCACCTGTGTTGTGTTGAAGAACTAGGATAAATATCTCAAATAAAATCCAAACCGCACTCTTGAAAAGGTACTTCAACTAAAATGGGCATTAAAGGAAAGGGTAAGAGCTTCTTCTTTCCCTCAAAAATCTAACACTGATGAGAAGTGAAAACCCTTTTTTTACATCGAGAAACATAGTAGGCCAGTAAAAACAAACTCCCAAGATTTTATTTTCCATAGTCTTCCAGAAACAATGCCCTCCACAGCAAGGAAAATTTTAAGGATGGATGTTTATCTTAAAGTTTAGAAACCTTGGCGAATCGAAGTAGTCCCCAATAGGTAAATTATAAAAATTTTGATGTTATTTCTGTAAAAATATTTAGTTTTCTAATCCTTTTATTTTAGTATATATAAAATTTTGGCGAATTTTAGGGTAAAATAATTTTATACCATAAAATTTGGGCGAATCAATTTTCAAAAACACTAGAAATTGGTGATTTTTTTTTTGAAAAATCATGGAAAATTAGCCCACGTGCGAATATTAGCCCCTAAAATTTTCCATGCTCCACAGTCACCTTTATAAAATTCCTCCATGATATTATCAGCATCATCTTATAGAAAACGATTTAATAAAATCCCTCCAACATCTTTCCAAAATAAAGCTTGAACCAAAATCCAAAATTTGATAGACTTTAATTTAAGAAATATTTCTTTATTTTTGGTCATATGTGGTGGAGCTTGTAAATTTTGAAGAAGACACACAATCTATGTATACCAAGGGGAAGTGAAAACAATTTCGGATTCCTATTGGAAAAATTCTTCTTCACCATCTAGAGAAACAAGAAAATTTACATCTAATGCATGAAAATTTGATTCTGCCATCAACTTGGTCAATCCAAAACTCTTAATAAGATTTGTAGGTTTATTCTCAATATCATATTCTAAAATTACATCAATCCATTTTCCTCTCTTTCCTTTTGGATCATTTTGAGTAAGGATGTCTTTCTTTATTGCATTGGGGACAAAAAAAATTATATGAGAATGTCGTATGTATACTCTCAAATATTTCAAATCCTTTACCAAAGAAAATTCTTGTTTTTCCATAATATTATATTTCAAAGAGGAATCTCTTAATTCTCTATTGAAAAAGGCTATGGGCTTCTCATATACCTCCTTTTTTTTCTACATTAGCGTTGCTACAATATTGTGTTTTGAAGAAAATTAAAAAATAATGAAGTCTTCAGTGTAATTTAGACTTCCCAAAATAGGGGCCTGTGTTAATCTTGACATTACCTCACTGAATTATCTTTTGGCTTCAACATTCCATTTTATTTGACTATCATTTTTCCACATATTAGGAATAACCCTCAAAATCTCAGCCAAGTTTGGAAAAATCTTCCTAGGAAATTGATCTTCCCATGGAAGGACTACACTTCCTTTTGTTTCTTGGGATGTCAACTTTTTGTATAAATTCAATTCTGCTTGGGTCAATTTGGATGCCATATTTGGAAATAATATGACCCAACAATTTACCTTCTTCAATCCCAAATAAATGCTTTTTGGGATTCAAGGAAATACAATATTTTCTAAATTTTTCAAAAACTATTTTCAAGTGTTGCATATGATCTTCAATAAAATTTGAAAACATTGTTATATCATCAAGATAAATTAGAATGAACCTATCCTTCTCATATGGAAAATAAATGTACACCACTCTTTGAAATGTATCCCATGCATTCATTAGTAAAAAAGGCATATTTACATACATAAGTTTTTGCCATGGAGTTGTGAAAGTTTTTTTTCCTTGATCATCTAGATGCACTAAAACCTGGTTGTACCTTGAGAAACCATCAAGCAATGAAATTCTACTGGAACCAACTACTCGCTCTAAAATCTGGTCCATCTTTGGAAAGGGGTAGTTGTCTCTAAGGGAAAATTTGTTATGGTTTCAAAAGTCTACACATAACCTTATTTCTCCAGTTTTCTTCCTTACTAGTACTACATAGGATAACCATTTATAAACTATCAGACGCACAATAATTTTAGCAAAAAAAAAATTAACCTCTTTCTCAATTAAGGGAAATAATAGAGGATTTACTCTTCTAATTTTTTTCTTGAAAGGATTATGTTCTTCTCTGAGAGGAATAATATGCTAAATAATCCCTTTGTCATCGACCTTTATATCTTCGTATTCGCATGCAAAAACATCGAAGCATTCTTTAAACAACTATATGCACTTCTATTTTTCTTTTGGATGTAAATACTTAGAAATATTTGTAGAATATTTGGGTTTTCTTCGGTTCCAATATTACAGTCCTCAACTTGAGATCCCTTAGCTCTATTTTTGGCTTATGAGCCACATCATTAAAATCAAACATCTCCTCTAATGGAACCAAACCTCTAGGAATGACATCGTCCATTAACTAAAGAATTTCAAGATATGTTTCATTTTTATTAGAGTCTTCATTGATTTGATTTAACTAATTTTCTCCTCCATCATATTCAATAATACTCTCCCCATCAATATGGAGATTTTCAAACACTTCCTTTATTTGTAGCAAACTATCTAATTGTTTGTCATTATCAAACACTTGTCAATATCTAATGTTATTAAGGACAATAGGCCTATGTTTTACATAAATCTCAAGAATTTTGCTGAATCAGAAGCAGATCTTAGTTGTACTTGCTGATGTTTCCAATGCAACTACAAAAAAATTATGATCTCTTGGAATCAAATACAACTAATACTCTAGAAAAAAATGCAAAATATTCAAAACAAAATTCTTTATTCCCTCATCCTAGGATGTTTAGCTAAATATTTGCCTTTGATTTGTTTATAATGAGTTCTAAATCTCCATGGCCCAAAATTATTTTATCTCCTTATCTCTTCAACAGCTTTAACCCCAATAAAAAATCCTCATACTCAGCAAAATTATTTGTACATTGAAATGAAATATTAGTGGAATGATTTTGTGATTTACCTGTCTTTGTAGTTGAAATCAATATACTAGCTCATGCTCCTTCTTTACTTACAACCCCATCAAAATCCATACTCCATAGACAATATTCATCATCTTCCATTTCTATCTTAGCCTTTAACTTTACATCCCTTTCCTTGTCTAATTTAATATCCATATCTTGAACTTCTTCTTCTAAACAAATATCATGATGTAAAATGAAAGAATACATATCTGAGTGTACATAATATATTGGATAATTATTAGGCTTATCCTCGCTCCTTACCATGTATTTCATAAAAGTCTCCCTGTAAAATATTATTTGTTTTCGACAAACATGAATGGTTTCATATGGCATGTCCATTTGCAATGTGCATTTCATATTTTATCTCGAAGACCTCAATAAGAGAATTCCATATTTTGGAGGGATATCAGCGAGGAAAAAATCCATTAGTATATTTTTTGTTTGGATTCAAGAAAGGGTTACACATAAATCTTTGATCAATCCTAAACATCTTACCATTCTTGAATCAAAAGAGAAAAGGTATTTATATTGTCTGATTATATCTAGTCCAAATTTTTCCATAATCATCTTTGCCATGATATCATGTGAAGCTACTGAATCCAACATGACATTGTACAAAATGAAATCATGTATGTTAAGGCTAACATAATATGGAGGTACAGTACCATCTTGTGAAATTCCATCAACTTTAGGTCCAAACATAAATCTACGTTGTTCATCACTTATATTTGCATCATTTGTCCCTTCTTCTATATTTACTTCCTTTAAGATTTTATTTCTATATACATCCTTTTTCATTAATTATATCACTAGAACATAAATATTTAGATGCAATAAATTATTTTAAATATTAAAAAAAGGTTGATCTTTTTGTACCTCGTTCACATTTGTACCTTGCCTTTGAGGGACTTCCTTTGAAGTATCAACCTTTGATTAAATTGTAGAAGGAACATATGTTTCGACTTTCTTAGGAGGATTTGCTGCTATTTTTCTATCTCTAAGATTATATTGTTTCTGCACTTCCATAATGGTATTTTGATAACCCTTTTTATAATCTTCAGATTTTGTACGAATGGATTCTGGTTGCGACAACAAAAAAAAATATTGATATTGTTTTGTTAAGAAAATATCATCTATTTCCCCCCCACCAACAATATTCATCTATTTTTCTTTCCGTTCTTCCACTATCTCATGTTATTCTTCGCCATAATTTTCCTGAAAAGGTGGCCTAATTTTTTGCTCGTTGTTGGGTTTCTAGGGTCTATTTTCTTCAATTGGGGTTTTTTCGTTCTGAAATTTGGATTCCTGACGTATGAACCTCCCTTTGGTTCTCTTGGTGCAGTATTATTTGTCAATTTCATCCTCTCCATCATCCACTCCATAGCTTTAACTAGTGTGTCCAATTTTACATTTGATGACAAAGAAGTATCTTCTTTAGTAATCACTCGCTTCTCATTTATTATCTTAGCTTTCTTGGCCAACAAATTAGCCTCTACGCTAACAAAATTTCTTTCCATATATTCTAAGGTAGAGGGATTTATTTCTTTTAATTAATTAGTCGTATATGCATCAACACCATCTGGATATCGAGGTAAGGCTAACCCTGGAGGAGGTTTTATTTTGGCTAGAATTTAATTATAAAGGTTATTGAATCTATATTAATACTCTTAATAAAATTCCCTTGGGGATATTTTTAAACCTTCATACTCTGGAAAAATCTGAAGTGGATTCTTTTTTACCTCCCAACGAGAAAGGAAAATTTGATAAAATTGCTTGAAATTGGGAATACTTCCTACTGTCAATCCCCTATACCATTTTCAATCCTCTCTTTCAAAAATTTGAGCAAATAACCTTACTTAAACATCATCATCATCAACCTCTTATAGGTTTTTAAAGTCACCCATCTTATCAATGTGTTGTTGGGCTGTTATCGGTCTAGTGCCATGAAATTGGGGTATACGTTGTGCATTGTTTAATGGAATAACATTGAGTGGTTGTTGCAAAAGCATAGTAACATATTGGGCTGCCATAATTGGTATATGAGGGGAAAATGAAATTACACTAGAGCCTAATCCTAGGGGTAATAAAGGTGTTGGAGTTATGATATGTTGAGCTAGTGTAGAAGGAGTATTAACCACTGATAAAATAGAAAAAATAGAAAAATGTGAAATCAAAGGAGAGGTGAATGATGGATCTGGAGAAGTAATAATAGAGGAATGATTTATGAATTATTATTTAGAAATTTTGTTTATTTTAGCTATCATATCTTCAAGGTTTTCAAGCTGATGTAAAGTGTTTTTATTAGATTGTTGAATGACATGATTTTGTACAAATATATATGGTCTCAATTTGGTTTCATCTCCAACTGTTTCAGGGATGGAGTTTTCTTATTTAGTTTTGAAAATAATATGCTAAAAAGGTAAGCCAAAATCAGTATGTTAAACTATTATAAGTCTTTCTTGAAGTGAAATAATTCTTGGCGAAGGATTATTACTTTCTAGAATTTATGTAAAACTATTTGTTCTAATCAACCTTTGAGGATTAGTTATAACTTTAGGAGGATTAGTACCTCGATGGGATCAGGTGTAAACCTCTTTGGAAGCCATATCTTCAAATAAAATATTTACACCTAGTTATATGTACAAATTTTGGGTGGAAAATTCATGCTAGTAACTTCTACTTCACTGGCATCCACAAGAAATAGTTTTAGACTCTGAGATCAATATCTACCATGGAAATATTTTATTTTTATTTTTCATCCCCGATATGGTCGCCATAATGTTAGGACTCAATTTTCCTAGGCTGAGGAAGAAAACTAGAAAGGTAATGACAAACCACTTTTAAAGTTGGGATCTATCCCTTCCAGCGTTAGAGAGGGATCTCTTTGTATGATTTAATTTATGGTTTCAAGATTTTAGGCTATATATCGATGTTTGTGGTGGGTTTTTTTAAATTATTATTGAATAATGCAAGAAAATTCCATTGGGAATGGAGTCGTTGGACTCCTCAATAAGAAATAACAAATAAACAGAGTAGTTGTAACAAGGCAGGGCATGAAAACTCCTGTATCTTAAAATATTTATGGTTTGTGTGAGATGAAAGGGTAGATAATAAAATAAGTATAAAGAACATTGAAATGAATTTTATTTTAATTTTAGAAGAAACGATTTACATTATTTTGAAGAAGGCACAACAAATAACGCTTAAGTAAATTCAACGCTTAATCTTCTTGCAATAATGAGGAAGGGAAATCCATATGAAAACTCAGAAAGAAGAACAATTCAACATGAAGAAAAACATCACCATTTGTTTGACACAAGAATCCTGGAACAAAATTACCATTGTATTTCTGAAATTGATTACATTGAGTAAAATTCATAGTTTATATCCAAGTATAGATATTTTTTTCATAAATATTCCAACCCTTTATAATTCTTATTAAAAAATATTTATATACGTCCTATTGAACTAACTTCGGATTTCAAAAAGGAATTTATTACAAAATAATATTTAATAAATATATAGATATCTCTGAAACAACACTAAAAAAAATGAATTTAGGACAAATTTGGTTATTCAGTGGAATATTTAGAGGGAGGTGGTTGCTGACTGTAGCTACTTTTCGACCACTTTTTTTTGTTTGTTCCCAAAACTATAGGATTTTTCTATTTTCCTTTAATCGATCAACTTCGGTAACTTAACCCATCATTACTTACTTAGAATAGAAAAATTTACCATTCTTCCAAACTTTGCATCTACTTCTGTGTAAGGTTGGAAATTTGGCTTATTAAGGAATAAATGATTTTGTGCCAAATATGGAGATCATGTTGCAATCCCTCCATGAAACCTTCTCCACTTATTGTCCCTCTCACATTAGAAAATTTGGATGTATCTGCAGCTATATTCCATAAATTATTCCATAAATTTTCTTGATAATTTTCTAATGGAATCAATTTTCCATTAGAAGCTCTTATGGTTGGAAGACCATTTTCCCATAATAAAGAAAATTTTATGTTAAATCTTCTAACCCGTAACTCTAATTCTTTCCACTTGTTCTCCAATTGCACCATAATATTTTTGTTTGTAAATTCTCTTTCGACTTTCATAACTATCTCTGTTCTATCTCGAATATTGAGCTCTTCAAGCTCATCTATAGTTTTGGATTTCAACACTTTTTTGTCCTATGTGCTTCTATTGGCCTATGTTCAATATCAACTTTAGTCTACACAATTCGTAATTTGAAATTTTGCACTAGTTCCTCTTGCTCAAATATGATTTGGATGGATGACCATAAATCAGTGATATTTGTACTTATACTATTCCATATAACCTTTTTGGCTTCTTCCAATATTTGAGCTGTTAGAGACCAATCCTCATACTTTTGAATTTTAAGCATCAATTTGAAATTATTTTGCACTTCTACTAGGTATAAATTATCTGATTTGATCTTGTTCTTCTCCAAATTTGATAGTGCTGATATTAAATTTTCCTTTTCTTTGATTGTTAATGACAATTCTCCCAAAGATTTGACTAGCTTATTGGAAGAATCAGAAGTGCATGTTTGTGTTGTTTGTTGTACTAATGTACATGTTGTTGATGATGTACCTACTGCAGAGGATGCACATGTTGATTTCAATTCTTCCATTTCCTTCAATAGTGCTTCCATGTTTGTCTCCATATTTTGAATCTAAATATTCTGTTCAACAATTATCTTGAACAAATTATCTTTCTCCACCTCTGATTTTTTTATTTCCTTGGTCTGAGGGTGTTCTGTGGTTGGAAGTTTAAGTTGTTTTCCGAGGTCCTTAATATGTGCATTCTTTATTTTAATCATCTCCTCTTATTCATTAACATTGCTAGGATCATACCAAAGTTTAATAATCAAATATTCCAAAGCTTTTGTTCTGGTGTCTTTTTCCAAAGAGGACATTCTCTTTATCTTGAATTATGAATGCATTTTGATCAATGATATTTGTGATTCAGAAGCAGCCATGGCTGAACTAGTCAATGTTGAGTAAATAATATTTCCTGCTTGTTTTTACAAATTGATTTGATTGATTGCATGAAATTTATTTATATCAATAGAAACTATAAAATATTTATAATATTCAACACTCCTTGGAACTGGCACTGTAGTTTTTGAGAAGTCTACCTAAAACTACCCTTTCTCTGCGTCAAATGCAGATAGGTTTATATGTTGTGTAGTGGCAGTCTGCTTCTAGAATTCTGTATAAGTTGTAGCTTTAAGGGCTTGATTCTTCCTTTCCTTTTCCTTGTACCTGGAAAATATACTTTGTTTCTGTGTAGGAATCCGAGATGAAGAGGACACTGGTGACTGTGTTATGTCTTCAACATTAGTGAAAGGAGTTACTCACAATTTTGTGAATACCATTATGTCACGGTCTTTTGTTTGTGTCTCTTCTAATGATTCTCCTTTAGTGGTGGTATATGTATTATCATTTATGTCAATGATGATTTTATCCTTTGGGTATGTATTCTTTCTTATTTTGAACACTCGAAAATATTGTGACTCAGAATTAGTGGGGGCACATGCTTTCCCTTATTCTCTTAGTGTCTTTGTCGATTAGAATTGGAGTCTGTAGAGAAGTTTGGATGACAAGTTTTTCTTCACCATCCTGCAGAGTGTTATCAGTCCACTACTCCTGATTAAAATATTTCTCTATCTATGTTCTAGGTGTGTGTGCATATGGATTATTTTTCTGTTCAACCCTTAGCTTATAAATGATTCCCAATGGATCATAAGAAAATGTGAGGCTTGTTTTAAACTTCATTTGTTTAAGCAATTCATCCACTTCCTTGTTTTCTTCGTTAGTGTTTAGAATGTGTTGGACATCTTGTTATTTTAACTTGAAATATGATTTCTTTTTTCCTGACACAAAATGCATATCATCCATGTTAAGAATTTTTCCAATATATTCAAAGGAAAAACCTCTAAATGGTACAAAATTTGGTAATCTATAGGGATGAAGCTCACACCGATAGATTCTAACCTCTATATAATTTCGATAAAAATACCAATATCTAGCTAGTTCTATGAGATACACAAAATTCTTGATTTCTGGTGAAATTCTCAGTATAACATCACTTCTAAGAAGAGACAAAGATGTGTGTAGAAAACAATTCATAAAATCACTTAATGAAAATTGTTTTGAGTTCTTTCTAGGTAAAGAAGTCTAGTGGAAAACTGATAATTTCATTCCTTTCTCATCTAATTTTTGTAGCTGAAATTGAAATATGTCTGCTTGATAATACAAAATTAAATAAACCCAAACTGGTAGGTGTTTGAAAGAAACTTCGACTTTTAATTTCATAAAATTCTCATGAAGGATATCTGATAAATACTGATTGTAATTAAAAAATTTCGAGGGATTTTCTCTAGCTAAAAAAAATCCCAATACTACTTCATCAACCCACTGGTCTGAATGAAAAACCAATAGACAGGTAACCAAAGAGATTACATTCCTTGACATCTCAGGAAAAATGGAGGCAGAGTAAGGAGGGTCACTTATGTGTAATTCATAGTTTTCAGTTATGAAATACTCAAATATATGGGTTCTTCAGGCAAAGGTAAGATTTTGATATATTTTCTTCATTGTATCAGTTGGAAAAATATGCAGAGAGTCTTGAGGATTTACTTGAAGGTCCTAGCAAATACCCTATGGGGTTATAGAAAATAAAACTTGGTCATTTTGGGAAATAATCGGTTTATGGTTGGGGAGGTATCTGAGATGACAGCAGGTCAAATACTCAATGAAAAAATGGGTTTTGGGAAAAACAAACTGTGGCAAGATGGATTCCCAGATGCCTAGATAAACATTGTTATCTAAAAACCTTTGGTTTTCCCAATACCTAAACTCGTATAGGTCAAATTCACACTGATTCTTGACTATTTTGAATTGTGTGTCCATTAAGGGTATCTTATCTGGATCATGCATGGGAAGGATCATCAAATTTTCCTCATATTTCTTTCCCTTTCCCTTTCCCTTATGCGAAGACATTTTCAATTTCAAAGGAATACTGAAGGAATGACATTACCCAACTAATTATGGCTGAAATTGCAGAGGGAGGTGACTTGCATATGCCATTGATAACTTCAAAACACTTCAAGTTAGGCCTAGACAATTAACATAACTATTGAAAGGGAAAATTTGTAGGTTATTGAGATATTCTTATCATGGGATTTGCACGGGTGGCAACAAAATCGTTACTATCTTTTTGTAGGAGAGCATTAATTAGGTATGTATCTGTTGGCAGGAGAGAATAAATTTCCAATGTTTATTCGATGTTGGTTGGTGTATTGAATGGTAATGGTCAAATGAAATTGAGGGGAGGTGACATGGATGGCAGGATAAACGACAAGTGGTATAAGAGGATGACGCGGGGGTGATTGGGCGAAAAGAAGCATGGTACGGAAATTTCTAGGGGAGGAAGAAGTTGTAACCTGTATTGGGAGGGGACCCCCTAAAAAACTGTGGGATAGACATGTAGCCAAGCCTGTATATTGACAAACCATCCCCCCCCCCCCCCCCCCCCTTCCCTCAAGTTAGTCACGAAGGGCCGGCTTTTTTTTTTTTGGGGGGGGGGGGGGGGGGCGGCGGCTTGGTGGTGGTAGGGTGGGGGTATGAATTTTGTCCCCCATTTTTCATCTGGAAATGGACAATTTTTGTCATTGAGACATGAAAATACATTATGGTAGATGAAAAATGATCATTTTCACATCACATCCAAATTATTTTAAATCTGAATTTTAATAAAACATGATTTGGCAGAATTTTGACTACTGGACCCTATGAGGATATATATATATATATTCATTTATCTATTTTTCATATATATTATTTTTATTCCCCTATTTTCTTTTTCTTTTATTTTTCTATTTTTGTTGTTTTTCTATTTTTTGAAATCCTGAAAATTAATTTGAAATAAGGAAAATTATTTACCATATCCCATGGGATAAAATTCTAAGTAATAAATCAATTGATCATTATAATTTATAGGACCCTAACATACTGCATAGCACATATCTAGACATGTGTTCACAAGATACATGAGTGAACCCACCAACTCCTGGTAAACAATAACATCCACTTCCTCACTTGAAGTAGAATCGTCTTTTGTCTAGTTGGTCACTATAGGAGTCTACTTGGGTTTGAATATGTCCATGCATAACTTCTAAAGTATCTCATTGGCATACTTTCCATGAGAAGCAAAAAATTCCTCATCTCCTTGCCACACTTCCAACCCAAGGAAGTAGTGGATGAGACCCATGTCCTTCATTTAAAACCCTCTTGCAATGTCATATATGATCAGTTGTTAATCACCACTTTAAATCAAATTATCAACATATAAGACAATAATCAACAATTCACCTTCTACAATAACATGATAGAGGTTTGCATCCACTTCAATTTTCGTAAATCCCAAACTGGTGAGATAACTATCGATCCTATTGTACCAAGCACATGTTGCACACATGAGAGTCTAGATCAAAATTCTTGAATATTTATGTTTGCTAGATATACACCTCCTCCTCAATAAATCGATTGACGATTTTTGTTTTCACATCCACCTGTTTGATATTCCACCCCATCTATGCAGCGAAATGAAGAATTTATCCAGTCTATGTGTACCATGCTACAAGAGAAAATATATCCTCATAGTCAATCCCTTCAACTTAAAAGTATCCCTTGGCCACAAATCTCGACTTCTACTTTTCTATGCTTCCATATGTTTCCTTCTTTACCTTGAAGATCCATCACGAACCAACAACTCACTTACCTGCTAGTCTTGGGACCACTTCCAAAACACTTCTTCTATCAATGTATTTGTACTCCTTGACCATTGCATCAACCCATACAGGTTTCTCTACAACTTCCTTGAATGAGGATGGCTTAGTATCTAAAATATATGTCATTAGAGCCATGTATAGAGTGTATTGATCTGGTGACTTTATCTACATGCATTGACTTGAAGGAGAACACACATTCACCCTTGCATCATGCGCAAGTCTCTCAGCTCCCCTAGTTCTTTTCCTTCCCTCTCTGGATGGTTCTTCTTGAGTGGCAGTCTCCAGTCTCTTCTCCTCAATTTTTGACTTCTCCACAACTTCTTGAGTCTCCTCCTTTGGAGCTAAAATATCCTCCTGTGGTGGGATTTAAATTTCCCTCTAAATATAGAACTACATGGCATTCTTTTCATCAAATTTTACATCCATTTGCACCACTCTCATTATGAGGGGTGGAAAATACCCACAATAGTTGTGGGGACTTTTGTATACCCCAAAAATATCCCAAATCTGTTATGGACTCTAGATTCTTCCTGGCATCTTTGGGGACATGGAAGCAGACAAAGGCTCCAAATATTATGAAGTGTGACACTTTTTAATTCCTCCCTTAGAAATTCTCCTCTGGTGTAATCATTCCCAAAATACGATGAGGAATTCAATTATGAAAATAAACCAGTGTTTTGCAAGCTTCAACTTGAAAGTGCAGAGGTAAACCTTGGCCTTCCAACATCACCCTCACTACTCCCACAATGCTACGGTTATTCCTCTAAAATACCCTATTATACTATGGTTTGTGTGGTGTTGTTAAATCTTGTCGAATGCCTTCTTTTGAACATAAATTTTTAAAATCATTAAACACGTACTCACCTCCATTATTTCTCTTGAGAACCCTCACCTTCTAGTTTTTTTCTCTCTCCACTAGTGCCTTGTACACAAATTAATTGGATAAAATTTTCTCCTTCTCCATGAAGAAGAACCAAAACCTTCACTAGTAGTCATCAATAAAAATGAAAAAATATTTGTGTCTGATAGTGGAGGTTGTTCATAAAGGTTTGTAGACATCATAGTGGATCCATTCAAGGACTTCACACACCTTGTTGTCTTGATGATGGAAAGTGGATGTTGTGTACTTCCCCAAATTAAATCCTTTGCATACATCCCAGTGCTCAAGTGCTCATTTAGGAATGCCTATGCCTATCTGTCGCATGATCTTAAAAGCTCCATCATGCACGTGGCCAAGTCTTTTATGAAAAAATTTACCGACATCGTGGCTCTACACCTTTTCTTATTTTGTGCTCAATGCATCACAATCCTCCACATATAGCTTGTACATGTTCTTCACTTGAATCTCGATCTTATTCAACTATCTCGTTACTACGTGTCTCAAGAATTCCTTTCCTTTGTTGAAGATCACATCATATCAGTGGTCTTAGAAAAATGCAACAAAGACAAGATTTTTATTTAGGCCCGACACGAAAATGACATCCTTGAGCCTGATGTGGGAGCCCAAATCCGTCTAAGAGGTGACTGTACCGACCTCGGTCACATTAAACCTTCCAACTCTCCCCATATCAATGTGCATATGAAAGTATTTCTCCTCCAAATCACAGAAATAATATTTGTTCCCCGTCATGTGGAATGAGGCACCTCAGTCCAAGAACCACACACTTCCCATTTATCTGTTTCCCATGATTTAATAACGGTAAAGTCAAGCTTGAACTACGAAGCCAAAGCTTCACCTGGTGCTGCTCTTAAGGTGTTCATGCTTTCCTTCTTTTGTGAACAATTCATGGCATAATGCCCAAATTGATGACAATGGAAGCGTTTGATTTGCGACAAATATTTATTATTTTCCCCTTCGCTGGAGTCTGGTTTGGATTAGGATTTATTACATTTTCCCTTCTTTTCCTTTGCATCCAATGAAAATTTTCTTTATCCTCACCTTTGGATGAAGTCCCATATTTGGTATTCCACCTTATTTCCTCTTGTACCAAATGAGAGCATAAGTGCTTCCAATTTAGTAGTTTCTCCCTCGCACTCACCAAATCTTGATAGTTGTGCCAACTCTTGGGAATGAATGAAAGGGCTAGGCTTACCAACTCTTATTTAGGGACATTAAAATCGATCTATCCAAGTTCATCACGACATTTTGTGAACCTACCTAAATACTGCGGAATTGCGTCATTCTTCTGTATATTCACACTTCGAAGTTTATCCTTGAGCATCAAAAACATGCGGTAAATATTATTCTCGAACAATTATGCCAATGATTTCCATATCACATACAAAGATTCCTTTCCATGGAGATTCAAGACAATATGATCTCGTAATCTCTAAAATATGATTCCCCTCACTTTTGCTACATATTTCTTCCATTGAGAAAGGTTTTTTGCATCAGATTCTTGAGGTTTTTCGATATCTGACTTGATTTATTCTAGCAATCCATTATCATCCAATACCGCCTCCATGTGATCCTTCGATGCAACAAAATTAGAGGTTCCCTCCAAGGCAAAATCTAGCCCTAGTCCATTAAAATCCATCTTCTAATTTCTAAAGAAAACCCACAACAATAATCTTCAAATTTGTGCCTCTCAGAAATAACTTTGAGTTTCGTCTCAACTATGAATCTAGTATGATACAATGTAGAAATTATATTATAGATTTTCATCTGCGCATGAATTTTTAACCAAAAACATAAGACACAAACCTAATCTAATTTTTTGTGGACATTATTTCACAATTTAGAACAAAAATTTCATAAAATAAGAAATCACACACTTGCAACAAGTAATTTGATCTTGGGAAATCAATCTTATAAAAACCCCAATTCCTATTGCATTAATAAGATGAAATAAAGATGGATTACAATTTCTTTTGTCAACTGATCTCACCCTCCAAGTGCACAACCTATCTCCATGTTCACTGAAGGCCTTTGACACGGACTTAGTCAATTTCTTCCTTGGCTTGGGATCCTATTTCCTTGTGTTGTTCCTTGAGGAATTAGCCCCTACCTTTTTAGGATTTTTTCTCAAATGGATTGTGCAATTCCTTTAGGTCCTTCCTCTAACTACATGCAACACCTGTACACTCAGAACATGTCTATAATTGATCCTACACCGCCTTGGAATATCCATCTCAAATGGGTAATGCAAATTCTATGCATGGATTAGGTATTTTGGGTTGACTGATTACATAACTAGATGATCAAAAATTTTGAATGAAGTCTCACTACACAACTTGAACCTCCACCAGTTCTTCCAATAATTGGAACCAGTTTAACTGAAAACAACCTTAGATAAATGACCTCGACTGTTAAAAATTAGCAACCACTCATGCTAAACTAAAATCTACCTCCTCTAACACAAATTTTATCAGTAAAATAGGTGACAAAGCCATGCCACTCAAATTAACATCATCCAAGTTTTTTGTTGATGTGGAAATTTGGTTTTTCTTAATTTAATCAAGGAGATATCAAATTGATAATTTCTTGCTCCATTTTTAAACAATTCATTATTATCACTTAAATTTTAATAGATTGTCTAGTATAATATGCTAGAAAATACTGACATATTCATGATAGTTATGTTATATAGCTAGCATATACATACCTTATACTTATACTAATCATTATTATAACAATTAATGAGAAAATTCAATCAATCAATCGTTAGGTTAAAAATTTATTATATTCTAATTGGATGAAGAAGTGGGCATTGCATAGATGAAGAACTATATTCTTATCCTTGCACTTATAGACTTCGAAATCTTGGTTGGGGGACATAATATCCCAAAATGTTTTGAACATGTCCAAATATTGGGAGAGATGAATTCCTACTATCCATTGTTTCATTCTACTAGTCATTCCTATATTGGGCTCTCCAATAATTTGACTTCTCCTTACCGTATATTTCATAGTGATTGGAATAAGTAGCATATAGGAAATGAACTATGCAATATAGAAAACGAAAATGCATTTTTCACTTGTATTGTCAAGTTTCATCCTGATCTCTTATGGTGATAGTGCTTAGAAAAAGCAACAAAAGAATATAAAATGAGAAAACACTTTAAACTGTGCGACAATTATTCTTAAGGTGTCTTACCTTACATAGTATTTTTTGGAGATATATGTAATATGTAGACTAATCAAGAAATAGTGTCAACCCCAAGATCATTCGGAAAATTTTTGGCCTTTAGCATAATATTTATCGGGCTCATATTTGTCTAATTCTTTCATTTACAAAATCTATTCTTCTGTGAGTTGTATATGGTGGTGATATCCCTTGTACTTCCCTATTTTCTACAAAATTGTGAAACACATTTCAATCATTTTCAAATATGAACTTAAATTATTTAAAGTTTATGAATGTCTGTAATTTGATTTGGAACCTTAAATTATTTGAAATTTATGAATGTATCTAATTTTATTTCGATGAAATACAGTAAAAAATTTCTTCAAAAATAAATAATAAAGGCCTAAAAATAAAAATTCCCATTAATAGACTCAGGTTCCCTATATCAAGATAGGTCTATGATTTAGAATATTGCAACTTTCACCTTTGTTGGTTTTCTCATATAATATCAGCAGTCCCTTAACCATTGACTGTTTCTGCAAGAGACTCCTAAAATATAACTAACCAAATGTAAGGTACTACAACCTAGTCTCATCTACACTTTATGCATAGGTCTCTGATATATTTACATTTATCATTTTTAAAGGAAACATTATATTCTTGGTCACATTTGGAAGAACACTTCTACTAGGTGGTTTATCTAACATTGTGAAAGTGGATTCCTTGCATGTGACATCATAACCATGTTGATTGAAATATGTAATACGCAGCACACTATGCTCTTGTGTTTGCATATAAAAATCCTAAAAAAAATACCATTCTTTTCACTTTCCTTAGTTAGGATAGACATCACATAGGTTTTGCATATGGTTGTGAAATGATAATCATATCATAAAGTAACTTCAGATTTAATAAAACTACCGGAGATAAGATTCATGTTACCTTTCATGTGATTGTCATATCCACTCCACTATACAACAATCAAAAGTCCTTCTTGTCATCTTCGTCAATGAGTTTATATGACATAAACATTGACTCTTCAAATATTGGTAACACTAGCTCCTCCCTTGTTCATATTTGATAGTTTACTTTTGCATTGAGCTTTGTGGTGTCCATATATTTCGTAGGACTAACATTATACTTCAAACTTGTTTGTTCATCTTTTGCCTCTTACCCACTAATTTTGATAGTGACTAGAATTATTTCATTGTACAAAATATTCTTGTGTAGTTATTCCTTATACTTCATCATTATTTTTGCCTCTTTAACTTATACTTTTACCCATGGATGCAAGTTTTAAGTACTCCTTTCCATGTTGATTCTTGATTAAATGTAAAATTACTTCATCATATTTTTGCATATTTGAAATGTATTTATACCAATGGATGCAAGTTTTAAGTACTCCTTTTCCATGTGGATTCTTGATTAAATGTAAAATTAGTTTAATTATAAATTTCACATTTAATCTAACACGAACCGATGCGAACATATTTTAATATTTTCAATTATGTCTGGGTGATTATTTTCCATACAGTGCCCAAAAGACCATCATTTTATTCGTTAGAATATATGAGGGTGTCAAGTTTAACTTCTTGATATCGTAGAATTTATACGTATTTGTTACCAATTTTGATCGTACTATCTCCTCAGCTATGGGAAAAAAAAATATCATCATGGAGTGAAGATCAATGTGCAGAAGGGATAATCCTTGATCTTTCTTTTTCCCATTATTTTTATTTTTCTTCTTTTCATTAGCTTTTGATAAAACAGGGGTTGGGCAGGGTCGATAATCAAAAGACAGAATTGATTAATTTCTGAAGTTTCTTGTAATTAGCGAAAATGAAAAAATTAAAGAAAATGGAAAAGTTATAAGAAAATTAGAACTTTTGAAAATTAGAAACATGCATTAAATAGGCTAACAAAATATTTCAGTTACATGTTTCGAATGTAGAAGCTTGGCAACTTAAAATCTGAGCCTTGCAAAAGAAATTTGATGATATCCAAGTTTTTCATTTTTTCAGAGAATCAAATGTTTTAGCTAATTTTTTATCAAAATAAGTAATGGGTTTAGACAGATAACTAAGTTTAGGAATTATCAAGTGATATCCCATGTTATCGTTCTTTGTTTTAATCGTCTTTGTCCTTCTCTGTTTTTTAATTCTTAAGCATCTTTTTTAACTGTTAAAATCATAATGTTTTTTTTTGTTTAGAAATAGACTATACTAAAAGAGTCGATAGAAAGACTAAATATTGCATCTTTTGATTTTTTAAATAACAAAGATATATTTTATCTTTCCACCCAAAAATAACGCTCTAAAAGCTCTCTTTACTTCCATATATTTTTAGTCCAATGATAACTGTTTGTTGTGATTTGTAGGATCTGTTGTTACGCCGCTGGTAACGGTAGGGTTAGATTAGTTATGGTTTATCATTGTACTGTCAACATCAAAAAATTCGGACATCAACCCATAATTTATGATATTTATCCTCGGTCATCATTGAAGCATCTGCTTCATAGGTTGCGGGGCCCACAATTATCCTCACGTTGACCAGACATGAAATCCCTTCCACTCTAAAAGCTCTCTTTTTACTTCCATATATTTTTAGTCCAATGATAATTGCTTCTTGTGATTTCTCGGATCTGTTGTTAAGCCGCTGGTAACGGTAGGGTTAGGTTAGTTATGCTTTATCATTGTACTGTCAACATTAAAGCATTCGGACATCAACCCATAATGTACGATATTTATCCTCGGTCATCTTTGAAGCATCTGTTTGATAGATTGGGGGCCCCATAATTATCCTCACGTTGACAAGAGATGAAATCCGTTCCAGTGAACTATTTTATGGTCAATTCGGATCTCATCATCTTTTATATGTACCCCTTAAGTTCCAATTCTTTATATCATTCGATCTCTTTGTTATTCGAAGCGCTGGGCCACTTTCCTGGCGACCAAGATTTGATGATTGGATGCGTTTTCCTTCATGGTTGCTTTTCTCGGATATGATATCGATTTGGCTTTACAAATGTGAACCCCATCCGAATGAGATAAGCGAGACCAGATTCAATACCATGGATTATCAAATAGGATAAGCGTTGTGATTCAACTCACAGCCACACACAGATATTCTTGCTCAAACCTTTATCTTTCTCTTTCTTTTTTATGCCTACATAGTCGGGTGGCGTGTGGATTTCCATGGTGCATGGTGCAAGCTTTGGTTAGTCGTATTTCTGTGAATATTTATCTTGTAGATTAAATATACAACATTCTATAGCATGTGATCGATAAAATGCCTTTATGCTCTCCCTTGTAACGGGAGGACCGATAAAATCAATCATTCGATGGCGGAGATGGAATATTCTATTCAAAATAGCAGGGCATCAATAAAACACCTTTCTGCTCTCCCTTGCAATCGGAGGAGCGATAAAGTTAATCATTCGATGGTGGAGATGGAATAAATCTAACGTTGGATACCGATATTTTTATTTTTAGTTTGTGAAGACTACCAAAAATAAGCGAGCAAGGGATGCAACAAATTTAGACATTTGCATTTAGTTCACACGGCTGAGCTTTTCATGGAATATGATGTATAAGTGTTCAACCATATTGACAATGCAAATTAAAATAAATCTGATGCCCATAGGTAGGTCATTTAGAAGAAAGGTTTCATAGCATAAAGTGTTGATCACTAGATAATAACATTTTTTTGTTTTGACTTTTTGTTTAAAAATAATAGATTTGTCGAAGTTACTTTGACTGTATTTTGATAATGTAGCTATAGGAGAACGATGAATCATTTCCTTTACTAATGCATAAATAGTGTGGAGAGCATTGTCCCTCTCATTAACCATTTTGCTGTACATGGTTATATTCCTTACATTTATAGTTGTGTTACATCACCATATTTGTTTTATAGTGGTGTTACATCACCATATTTGTTTTCATTGTGACCGTGAAGAACTCTGGATTATTCATATTATTATATCTACTAATTTTATATGGAAAATATTTCTTTTGCATATAGGTTTTGTTAAATAGCATCATTCCACATATTTTTTAAGTTGCATAATGTTTCTACATATTGGTGGTTGCATATAAGTTCTACCTATAATAGGTCAATGCATGTATGAGCATTGTTAGATTGCTAAGCATCAATCACAAAAAAATGGATGAATCAAAGCTTTCATTCCTTGCTCAAAGCTCGGATTGCTAAGAATGAATCACATAGAAAATGTCTAGCACCTTGATAACTAGTTTTTGAGTGTTAAAAATGGAGAATGGGTATGTCACCTATTAACATTTGTACTAAATTCAATTCATACATCTAACAATGTCTATGTTCAAAATTGATCCATTTAAATATCATAGTTTGTGTTATGTGGTCCTCCTTATCCCCATTTTCTATTGCTATTAGGTTAGGAAAAAAATCATTACCTCTCATTTGTGCTTTCCTATACAAAGCGGGCATGGTTTCTATCCCTTATGCTTGTATTTCCATTATTTCCATTAAAGTTTGTATAATTCCATTACATCCATTAATCTATTACTATTCATTAAATACAATAATGCTTGAATGGTTTTTAAAACCTATAATTAATAGATAACATTGATGTGTTAATAGCTATTGTTTAGATATACCACTGAAATAATGTAATAACTATGTCTTACCAATGATATCTAAATTTTAGGAGGCATAGGTTAATAGAGAAAAATAATATAGAACAAGTTAAAAATATACATATTACACAAAAAGGACAAGTTAATAGATATATAACTTATATATCAATACAAAATTTATACAAGTTGATATATATATCAATATTCGGTTATAAGTTAATAGATATCAATGATATCTAAGGGTGCCCACATGTGAATGATGGCCCCAAAGGTGTTAATGAGGCATTAAGGAATGCATGAATATTATTAGGAGCTCAACATTTGTAGATGTGAAGGCTTGGAAATTCTTGGAATTCCAACAATGATGCTCGCTAGGGAACTATGTCACCATGGCTAGGAGCTCACATGGTTTCTTAGTGGTGCCTTTTTTTTCCTACTAATGTACACATATTCTTCGGAACTTGTACATGTGCAATGCATTTTTATGCGCTCATGGGACATTTTCTTACTATTAGTTACCCTATGATGCATTCTTAGTTGTTCTTGAGTAACATTGTTCATCCTTGGTCGACATTGATCATTAAGTCAATAAATTAGTTCTTCTTTCTCTTACAAGTAAGCATTCCAATGGTTTTTCTTTCTTTATTTCCTAACATTTGTTTTAAAAATGAAAAGAAACATAAATTCCACCCTATGTACAAAAACATAATGTATTGCATCATACTTTCTTAACATGGAGGCTACTCTGAAACCAAACTTGTCACCACCAAATTGTAACTTAAAAGAACTAAACCTGAACTAAGAACAAAAAAATCCCAATGTTTAAATTGGTGCATCCTTGGCTACTTTAATGAAATTTATAAAATATCTCAAAAACATAAATGAGACTTCATCATTGCCTCTCGCAAGCTCACCAAATTCACTTCTGTCATTAGTTTCTAATTCCTAAGGCCTACTAAACAATATTTTTGGTTATCGTGCAAGGGCTAGGATGTATGAATATCATAGAATTAGTCTAGATAAAGTCCAAATTAGGTATATTAACGTTATTAAACATGTTTTTCTGTAATTACACAATGACCAAAGAAATAGACAACCTTTTCTCATTAAAAATAAATGCATTTGGATGGACTAATGTACTTAAAATCATTTCATGACCATTGGATGGATAGGTGGTCCATGGATTTTAATAAGCCTCCTTGTAATAATAGGGAGATACCTATATATTTGTTGAGGAAATTATTGATGGAGTTTATGCCATGACTCCATGTCAAATAGTTTGACATGAGAAAATTCTAGGGGGTGCGTCAAGTATTTACAGATGATAAGAAAAAATGATATGCACAACTGATCTGGATTTATGCAGGAACGCAACAGAATAAACATATAACCATAAATACAGAGATGCAATGGAAATAAAAATTCATTTCATTAATATCAAAGAACTGAAATTTACTTACAGACAGAATGGAAATAAAACTAGCTAGGGCGCTAGTAGTTATCTCTGAGAAGAGATGTGGCAGATACAGGCCTCTGAACTGAGTTACAATGAGGCTCGAGGGCCTATTTATTATTGAAAAACAATGGAGAACCCTAAACATCCAAAAACCTAACCCTAGGAGATGAAGCACCAAAACTATGGGCCTCGTTTGGGTAAATTGGTGTTTCAACTTCCTAGGGACGTAACTTTGGCATACTATCTCCATTTGACGCACGTGATACATCATTAGAAAGCTCTATCCGAGGACTACAACTTTCGCCACAAATATCATTCCAAAACGGAATGATATTTATTGGAGGCATGATGCCCAAAAAATGTCGTTTAGGGCCTCAAAATGGCTTCGGAAGTTCAGGACCCAAAAAACTGCTAAAAATAGTAAGTTATGCCGAAACTGAAAAACTGAAAGAGACAATGGTGGGGGCCCAAGTGGAATAGGCGGGTGGCCACCAATATCCACCTGGATCAACAACCCAACACTAGCTCCTCTTCCACCTAGGCAAATACCTAACCCCCTAGTAGGAATCATATTGTATTGGATAATATTATTGAAGACCATACAAAAATAGTCATATTTACATGCACCCTAGTGTAACATGTCACCTTGGTAGCATCATTGCTCCATGAGACAAGAATAAGTGATGTTGCAAGAGAGGTTCGACGATCATGTTTTGTAGCACAATTCGACCATTAGAAGTGACATGGAGGGTCATGTGGGTCTCATAGATGTATGGGATAGTGACATAATTGCTATGGACCAATGGTGAGTAATATACAATAATGTTTGATCTTGACCATATTTAGATTACTTATTTTACAAACACAAAATTTATTTGTGTTTACTTTATATATTTAATTATATGTTTTTAAAGTTTCTACAACTTGGAAACATTCCCCATACCTTAGTATATGCAACAATGTTATTTTTTTCCACTTACCCTATAGTGGAAGCCACTTGTTGATCTAGTGTGCCACATAGTACGATACGGTAAATTAAAATGATCCTTCATTGCAAAATATTTCATATGTTTTAGGTCCACATTGCATATTCATTTAATTTGGAATTAATTGTAGACCCCCTTTAATGTTTTTCGAGATTGCAATAACAAGTGAGAAGCCATCGAACATGGGATGAATTATAATCCCATACCAACTTATCACGTGTCTACTTCAACATTGTTTAAATGTTTGTTTCATTCTTTTATTTTAGTTAACTAATTAAAATATTATAAATGTGTACTAGGGTTCCACCATTCTTCCATTTCTTCACTATGTTGTTGAAAATATTTCACCACCATATTCCCCTATTGGTTGTTTGCTAATATCATCACATTGCCAAAAAAAATTTGATTTGTCTTACCTACCGTTTGAAAATTATTTCCATCTTTATTACAAACCACAAATGTTGATCATCACCTACCTCCACCACTTGAAGTTTCAAAAGTGTTTGTTTGTTCATTAAATATTGAAAGTGCCTTAAAAGTTTATTTTTTATGTAAAAGAATCCTAAAATGTAGGTTACAACACAGAAGATGCAACAAGTCTCAAAATACACTTAATACAATTTACCATAATTTTAACACAACACACAATTTACCAAAAAAATTAATAAACATATATGAAGTCTCATCAAAAAATAATATATTTTGTACATATGAATGCCACAAAATTACACTTATCATATTCAATAAGCACATCATATTCTTTATCATTTGGACATTCACAACAAGTCTTCTACTAGATGGCTTATCTAAAATTGTCCATAAAGAGTCTTTTAATTTAACATCATAACCATGTTGGCTCAAGTGTGTAATACTTAACACACTCCCTCTAAAATTTTATATAGAAAAGGTCAAAATATTTTTCTCCTCACTTTGGATAGTTAATATAAACGTACACCATATGTGTGTGAAATTATAATCATATCCTAAAGTAATTTCAAATTGAATGCAACTACAAAAAAAAATATGATTTTTGATACCTGTCATGTGATTGTTTGTCATGTAATTATTATAGCCACTCCATTGTACATTTACCAAAGATCTTTTTCAATTATTGGACATGACATGAGCATTGAATCTTCAACGGGATACACTAGCTCTGCCCCATTGAGTTTCATAGTGTCCATATATTTTGGAATAGTTACATTGCACCTTGGAATTTTCTTTTCAGCTTTTGCCTCACACATCTGGACATTATAATTGTTCTCAGATGGTAAATGTTCCTACTACTGGTGAATAAAAAAGAACTAGCTCTTCCCTTATTCATATTTCATAGTTTTCTTCTGCATTGAGTTTCGTAGTGTCCCTACAGTTTGGAATAGTAACATTGTACCTTGGACTTTTCTTTTCAGATTCCGCCTCCCACATCTTCACATTGTAATTAATCTCACATGGTAAATGTTGCTACTACTGGTGAATAGAAAAGAAAATAACGCCATCTGAAGGATGGAAATCTTTGACCATGAAACAATCAATACTGTTAACGAGCTTGCAACTTTGCAAACCAATAACTTTTAAAATGACTATAGTCTGTCAACCATTACATGGAAGATCTGCAGATCAATGGCTACTCACTGCTCCTCAGCTTCATCCTCTTATCTGTTTCCACTTTATGTTGTCCCTCTTCACAAGGAGAGCTCTCTGATAATTAACAAAACAAACACAGCTATAAAACACCAGAAACGTGAGACAAGCTCACTCAACACAATGAATTTAATCGCTCAATTACATCACACTTATATAGGGACCTGCACTCACCTAATCCTCCTGAAAACGAGGAAACAAACCTGAATATGTGCAACCAATTCCTAATTACACCCTCTCGTTCAACCACTCACAACTAATTCTATTTCTGCATTATTCTCACATCCTCCCTTACTGGAGAAATGGATTTTCTACAATACCTAACTGACTTCTAAAAACTTCAAATTTGATTTTACCAAGGGGCTTAGTAAATATATCAGCCACATTATCCTTGGTGTTACAAAATATCAATTCAATTTCATTTGACTCAATTTTCTCACGTACAAAGTGGTACTGTAACTCAACGTGTTTTGTTCTAGCATGGTAAACTGGATTATGCGCTAATTTGATAGCACTCTGATTATCACAATTGATACATGTTGAACCACTTTGCGCTTCTTCAAGATCTGCAAGAATTCTCCGCAACCAAATAGCTTCACAGGTGGCATTGGTCAAAGCTTTGTACTCTGATTCTGTTGATGATAAAGAAACAGCTGGCTGTTTCTTACTACTCCAAGATACGACCCCTGATCCAATATGAAATGCATAGCCAGAGGTAGATCGTCTGTCATCTGGATTTCCTGCCCAATCTGAATCAGAAAAACCTGTCAGTGTAACATCAGATTCATTAGTATACATAATACCTAAATTCACTGTTCCCTTTAAGTATCGGAGAACTTTCTTTGCAGCATTCCAGTGATTTCCTGAAGGCTTAGCCATGAATTGACTAAGGATACTGACTGAATATGCAATGTCTGGTCTGGTAGTGGTGAGATAGTTCAAACTTCCCACTAACTGACGATATAATGTTCCATCTGCCTCTTTCGATCCATCTTCTTTGTACAACTTTGCATTCTGTTCTAAAGGAGTTGACATAGCTTTGCAATCCGTCATATTGAACTTTTTAAGAATCTCCTTTGTATATTTGCTTTGAGTGATCAAAGTTTTACCAGGCTCTCTCCATACCTCAATTCCTAAACAGTAATGCAATTCACCCAAATCTTTCATTTCAAATTCCTGTGACAATTGAACTTTAATTTCTTCAATTAACTTGTGATCACTCCCTGTGATTATGAGATCATCCACATACAAAGATATTAAAGCAACATTTCCTTTTCCATCTTTCTTAACATACAAGTTAGGATCATTTTTGCTTTTCACAAATCCATTCTGAAGAAAGAAGGTATCAATCTTTACATACCATGATCTCGGTGCCTGTTTCAAACCATACAATGCCTTTCTTAACCTGCAAACCAGATGCTCCTGTCCCTGTTTGACAAACCCTTCAGGTTGAACCAAATAAACTTCTTCCTTTAAATCACCATTTAGAAAAGCAGATTTGACATCCAATTGATGTATATTCCAATTATATTTTGTGGCTAAGGCAATCAGTAATCTAATTGTATTCAACTTAGCTACTGGTGCAAAAGTGTCTTCATAATCAATTCCCTCCTTTTGAGCATATCCTTTTGCTACTAATCTTGCCTTAAATTTATCAATTGTACCATCTGCTTTAAATTTCAATTTGTACAACCATTTGCTTCCAATTGGAACTTTATTTTCAGGAAGTTCCACTAATTCCCGTGTTTGATTTTTCATAAGAGAAGCATACTCATCATTCATAGCATTAATCCATGGTTCATGTTGTTTAGCCTGCTCATAATCAATTGGTTCTTCAACATTCATTATATTAGACATTAAGGCATAGTCTCTATACCTTGCAGGAAGCTGAGTTTGTCGGGACGATCTTCTTGGTGCTTCAATGCCTGTGGGTGTTCCATCCATGATTCGTCGGCTTTGAGGTGAATCACCCCCTTGTGATGACTCACTGCTGCTAGATGTGCTCATACTGCTGCTCTCATCCTGATCCTGTACCTGTACCTGTACCTGTTCCTGCTTAATCAAAGTATCAAGTTTGACATGTGCATCATTAGATATATGCCATGCATCATTCTTTGTATTACTTTTATCAGCCTGCTCATGAAACAGCACATCACGACTTGCAAATAGTTTATGGGAACTTGGATCAAACAATTTATAGGCTTTCTGATCCGTACAATATCCAATGAAAACACACTTGATTGACTTGGCATCAAGTTTTCTTCTGTTAGCTTTAGGAATATGAGCAAAAGCAGTACATCCAAAGACTTTGAAATGACTCACATCAGGTTTATAACCATGAAGAACCTCAAAAGGAGTTTGAAAAACTAATTGCTTAGTGGGACATCGATTCTTCAGATAAACAACAGTGTTAATGGCTTCTGCCCATAAACCATTAGAGATGTTCTTACCTTGCAGCATACTACGAGCAGATTCCACCAAGGTTCTATTCCATCGCTCAGCAACACCATTTTGCTGAGGGGTATGTGGCACTGTGAACTGTTGTTGAATTCCATTAGATTTACAATAGGTGTTAAATGCTTTTGACTTATATTCACCCCCTTGATCACATCTGAGTATTTTAATGTACTTTCCTGTTTGTTTTTCAACCATAGTTCAAAACTCTTTAAAATACTCAAATATGTCACTTTTCCTTCTAATGAAATAGACCCAGGTATACCTAGATCTATCATCAATAAAAATAACAAAGTATGAAGCACCACCAAGAGACCTAGTTTGCATAGGGCCACATACATCAGTGTGAATTAATTCAAGTATATCATACTTTCGTTTCTCAGTATGAACCGGAAACTCTTCTCTATGCTGCTTACCAAGTGCACAAGCTTCACATGGTAAATGTTCACACTTCATAAAAGGAAGACCTTCAACCATTGATTTCCTTTGTAACAACGATAAATCATTGTAATTTAGGTGCCCATACCTATTATGCCATAATTCTGCTGTCGATGTCTCTTTGGATGTCAATGCAACATGGCGCTTCACTGTCACATCCAATCTGTATAATCCTCCAACCCTGGTACCTGTAGAAACAACCCTGTAGTGGTCCTGAACATCTTTCACTAATTAACAAAACAAACACAGCTATAAAACACCAGAAACGTGAGACAAGCTCACTCAACACAATGAATTTAATCGCTCAATTACATCACACTTATATAGGGAACTGCACTCACCTAATCCTCCTGAAAACGAGGAAACAAACCTGAATATGTGCAACCAATTCCTAATTACACCCTCTCGTTCAACCACCCACAACTAATTCTATTTCTGCATTATTCTCACACTGATACCATCTTAGGCTAACCAGAAGAAATATGAATAATATGAATGAAAACTAATTGGAATATGAGAATTATTTTGGCACTAACAAAAAGGAATCCCAAAATATATATAGGTATTAACAAATTTTTATAAATATCTAAATACTAACTGCCAGAGTATCTCCGTTAAGATTATACTTAGGCTAACCAGAAGAAATATGAATAATATGAATGAAAACTAATTGGAATATGAGAATTATTTTGGCACTAACAAAAAGGAATCCCAAAATATATATAGGTATTAACAAATTTTTATAAATATCTAAATACTAACTGCCAGAGTATCTCCGTTAAGATTATAGTTTAACACCCTTGACTTTGCCATGCAGTAACATAGCCTTACTTGCATGGCTAGTTGAGATTTCGTGCTTCATACGAGGTTCTAGCAGCTACATGATGTCCTCTGATTCTTGTTTCTGACTTGTTGCGTTGGAAGATGATTGTGACCAAATACGTAAGTAGATAAGTAGGTAGCATGAGCTCGAGCTCCTCTTCGCTTTTGGGCTCCTTTAATTCAATTTCATGGTATGGTAGAACAGATGCGGACATATTTTAATATTTTCAATTATTTCTTGGTGAATGTTTCCCATGCAGTGCCAGAAACAACATCAGATGTGGCTTTTAGTCATTTTATTTGTTATAATATATGATGGTGTCCAGTATAATTTTTTGACATCGGGGAAATTATAAATATTTGCTACCAATTTTAATTGCACTCTCTCGTCATCTAAACTCTGGAAGTTGCTTTATAATTGTATATTTTTCAGACCGATGTTGGGTGTTTGTTGTGATGTGTCGGATGTACTGTTAGGTCAATTTTAGCCGGTGGTAATTGCACAGTTAATTAGATATGCTATCCCACTTTACATTTTAATGGGAAAGCTCTCAACATTCTAAAAGTCGGGCATCAACCCATAATTATCCTCACATTGGAAAAAATTTGAAATCCCTCCCAGGAAAATAATTTATAATTTATGGTCGATTTCGTTCTCATTATGCTTTATATGTACTCCTTATGTTCCAATTCTTTATATCGCTTAATCTCTTTGTTATTCGAAGCCCCGGCCCCTTTCGTGCCGGCCAAGATTTTATGTTTGGATATCATTTTCCATTATTGCTGCTTTTTCTGGCCGAAGATACACATTTGGCTTTACAAATATGAACCCGATCCAAATGAGATAAGGGAGACCAGGATAAGCTTCGTGATTGAAGTCACCGCCCCACACATATCTGTGTTCTCTGTAGCTTCCGTATTCATATCATCATTGGGACGCGCGATATTGTTGCGCAAACCTTTATTTTTCTAACTAGTGTCAGTTGGCGTCTGGATTCTCTATATGTGTATGGTTCAAGCTTTGGTTCCCATTTGTTCCAGATATGTGCCTTATAATGTATTGTGCACGAAATATACAATATTATATTCAAATACCATGTGATGAATAAAACGCCTTTATGGTCTCCACTGTAATCGGATGTCCAACCAAATCAACAATTCGATAGTGGAGATGGAATATATATATAAAGTAAGAAAAACTAGAAAAAGCGAGCAAGAGATTCAATAAATTTAAACTTTTTCTTTGATTTTTTTGGGTTCACAAGGCTGAGCTTTCCATGGAATATGATGCCATGAAAGTTCTACAATATTGACAATGCAAATAGATAAATTAAATTTACTTTTAGATGTATAGCGTTATGTATTTTATTAAAGAAATTTAGAAATTTATTTTTTACTAAGTGTTATTTATTTAAGCAAAATAAATTAACACTTATTAATTTATTTTGCTTACATTTTAATACTTTGTATTAAGGAGAATAATGATTTATTTATTTTATTGATGCACAAAGAGTGGGGAGGGCATTCCCCTTTCTTCCTAATCATTTGACTATACATAGCTATATTTGTTACCTTCATGGTTGTGCCACATCATCATATTTGTTTCCATTATCATTGTATTAAACTCTTCATTACTCACATCATTATATATATTCATATCCATATTAAGAATCATTGAAATTCTACATGGAGTATATTGCTTTTTCATGTAAGTTTTGTTGGATGCAAACACACTACATATTTTTTATTTTTCATATTTCTTATACATATGGGTTGTTTCATACAGGTTCTACCTACAATTAGATCAATGAATATGAGCTTTGCTAGATTGCTAAGAATCAACTACACAAAAGTGGATCGCTCGAAGCCTTCATCTGTTACTCAAAGCTTGGACTCCTAAGCATGAATCACATGAAAAATGTTTAAGTCCTTGATAACTAGCTTCCAAGAGTAAAAAATGAAATAAAGGTATGTCACCTTTAGTTTCATTTGTACTAAATGAATTGAAATATTTGAAAAATGTTCATGTTGAAAAATTATTCATTTAAAAATCATAGTTTGTATTATGTGGTCCTCCCTATCACAATAGCTTATCCCTATTGGATTAGGAAAATTATTGTTGCCTATCATTTTTGTTTTTCTATAGTAATAGGGTATGCAGCCTATCCCCTTTGCTTGTATTTCTATTACAATTTGTATTGTTCTAGAACATCTATTAATCTATTACTACTCAATCGATACAATAATAGTCGAATGCTTTATAAAACCTATAATTAATAAAGAGCATTGATGCATTAACAAATATTGTTAAGACATACAATTGAAATAGCTTAATAAGTATGGATTACCATCAATATCTAAATTTTAATCAACATAGGTCAATAGAGAACAATAAGCGAGAACAAGTAAAAAAAAAATAATCGATACAAATAATAAATTAATGGATATAAACATTATATATCAACCAAAAACTTATAGGTTAATATATATCATTGATAGTATATATTAGGTTATACTTTAATAGACATCATTGATATCTAAGTGTGCTCACATGCTTGTTATGTCCCCAAAAGTGCCAATGGGGCCATAAGTAGCATGTGAATATTCCTAGGAACTCAACGTTGCTTTGCATCAAGGCTTGTCAAACCTATACTTCCAACTAGGATGCCAGCTATGGTGCCAACTCAGCATCGCTAAATTGTGCACATGGTTTTTTAGTGATGCATGCATGTTTCCATGAATGTAGACACATTCCTAGTAATTTCCTTATGGTACATTTATTTAACTAGTTTTTACCTCATTATGCAATTTTTAATTGTTCTTGAGATCAATTTTGGATCCTTGGTATACATAAAACACTAAGTCAATCAACTAGATCTTATTTTTGTTTGAGGTAAGTATTCTAATGGAAATTTTTTATTTTTTACTTTTGAAAATTTGTTTTGAAATTGAAAAAAAAGAATATACATAATACCCTAAAATACAAGAACCACATTGGATTGTATTGTACATTGTTATGATGGAGCCTAGTGTGAACCAAAACCTCCCACTGCCAAACTATAACTTAAAACAACCATACCTCAACCAAGAGAAAAGAAATGCCAATGTTGAAATTGATGCATCCTTGGCTATGTTTAGGACACCTGTACAAGATATCAAAAATATAAAAGGGTCTTCACAATTGCTTCTCACAATCTAACGAATTTCATTTGTATCATCCATTTCTAATGCATAAATCCTACTAACCAATCTTTCTCATTATAAGGCTAGGATGAATGGATTTTACAAATTTGGTCTAAATAAAGACCAAATTAGAGAGTTGAACAATAACATACAATATTTGTTGTAATTACTCATCAACTAAAAGAAACAACCTACATTTTTTAATTAATGATAAATGTATTTGTATCAGCTAATGTAGCTACAAACCATTTCATGACCATGGGATGGGTAGGTGGTTCATGTTATATTAATATATAAAATTAATTGTAATAATATAGAGGTACCTATATATTTATTGAAGAAATCGTGGATGGAGTTAAGGTCATGACATCATGTTAAATATTTTGACATAACCAAATTATAGCACATTCCTTATGGGTTTATACAAGATGGAAAAAATGTCAAGGACAAACCAATGTTAGGTCCTCGTCCACCTAGAAAATGGACTAACCCCCCTAGTAATCATTCTATTATACTGGATAAGAATATTTAACCTGAGAAAGCAATGACCACCTTGCATTGGACCCTAATGCAACATGGCACCTTGGTAGCATCATTTTTTTTGGAGTCACCAATAAGTTATTTTTCAAGAGGGGTTCAACCATCATATTTTGTAGCATAATTCAACCAATAAAGGCTACATTGAGGCTCATGTGGGCCTCATATATGTATGGGATGGCGATAGAATTTAATGAACTGAACTCTAACTCCTCAAGCATGAATTTACTCAGTAAAGTAGGTGACACAAGCCATGTCACTCAAGTTAACATCATCCAAGTCGCCCATTGATGTGGAAACTTGAATTTTCTCAATTTAATCAAGGAAATAGAAAATTGAGAGTTTCTTACTACATTTTTCAACAATTCATTATTAAAACATAATTTTTAATAAATTGTCAAGTATAATACTCTATAAAATAATAACATATTCATGAAACTTATGGTATATAGCTAGCATATACATACTTTATACATATAATAATCATTCTTATAAGAATTAATCAAAAAATTCAATCACTCAATCGTAACGTTAAAAATTTAGTATATTCTAATAGGATGAAGTAGTGGGAATTGCATAGAAAAAGAACTATATTATTATCTTTGCACTTATAGTCTTGGAAATCTTAGTTCGGTGACATAATATCCTGAAATGTTTTAAACATGTCCAACTATTGGGAGAGATGAATTCCTACTATCCATTGCTTCATTATATTAGTTATTCCTATTTTTGGTTCTCCAATAATTTTAATTCTCCTTACCATATATTTCATAGTGATTGGAATATGTAGCTTATAGGCGATGAAATATGCAATATAGAAAATGAAAATGAATTCTTCACTTGTATTGTCAAGTTTCATCCTAATCCCTTATGGTGATAGTGCTTAGAAAATACAACTAAAAAATCTAAAATGAGAAAACACTTGAAATTGTGCCACAATTATTCTTAAGGTCTCTTACCTCTCATAGTATTTGTGGGATATATCTTTAATATGTAGACTAATCAAGCAATAGTGTGAACCAAAATATCATTGGGAAAACTTCTAGCTTTTAGCATAGTATTTTTCATGCTCATATGTGTCTAATTATTTCATTTAGAAACTCCATTCTTTTGTGAGTTGTATATGGTGGTGATATCCCTCTTAATTCCTTATTTTCTACAAAATTGTGTAAACACATTTCAATCCCAATTTACAAAATTATGTAAACTTTGTTAAGTCATACTCGTCCAAGTCATATCAACACTTGGATATATTTTCCACTTTCCTTTTAAAATACAAACTTAAATTCTATGAACTTTATGAATGTCTCTAATTTCATTCTGAACCTTAAATTCTTTGAACTTTACGAATGTATCTAATTTTATTTTGATGAGATACAACAAAACATTCCTCCAAAAGAAATAAATAAAGGCCCAAAAAATAAAAATTTCAAACAGACTCGGTTTCCATGGATCTACATAGATCTATGTGGAAAATCATTAGATGATCTGTGGATTTGTCTGAGGCTTTGTGAAAATTTTGTCGAAGATTGCAACTTTCACATGTGTTGGTTTTCTCATCTAATATGGGTAGTCTACGGGCAATCCATTAACCATTTACGGTTTTTAAAAGAGACTCTTAAAATATAACTAACCACATCTAAGATACTACAACCTAGTCTCATTTACACTTTATGCACAAGACACTAATATATTTACACTTATCGTATTTAAAGGAAACATTCTATTCTTGATCACATAGGTGGCTTATCTAAGATTGTGAATATAGATTATATGAATATGACATCATAACCATGTTGATTAAATTATTTAATACACAACACACTATTCTTTCGATTTTGTATAAAAAAACTGAAAATTATCATTCTTCTCACTTTCCTTATATAAGACAGACATCACACCTTTGCATATGGTTGTGAAATGATAATCATATCCTAAAGTAATTTCACATTTAATAAAACTACAGGAGAAAAGATTCATGTTGCCTTTCACGTGATTTTTGTATCTACTCCACTATACAACGATCAAGATCCTTCTTGCGATCTTCATCAATGAATTGATATGACATAAACATTTGACTTTTCAATGTTGGAGACACTAGGTCCTCCCTTGTTCATATTTTACTTTTGCATTGAGCTTTGTGGTGTCCATATATTTTGTAGAAATAGCATTATACTTCAAACATGTTTGTTCATCTTTTGCCTCTTATCTAATACTTTTGAGAGTGACTAGGATGATTTCATTGTGCTAAATATTCTCCTGTAGTTATTCCTTATACTTCATCATTATTTTAAACTCTTTGTGCTATACTTATACTTGAATTTTTAATTACCCCTCTTCCATGTTGATTTTTAATTTTTAATTAAATGTAGAATTATTTCAATTAGAAAATTTCACATTAAAAATCCAAAAACCGATGTAAACATATTTTAATATTTTCAATTATTTCTAGGTGATTATTTTCCGTACAATGCCCAAAAAACCATCACTTAGTCATTTTATTCGTTCCAATGTATGACGGTGTCCAGTTTAACTTCTTGATATGCTGGAATTTATACGTATTTGTTACCAATTTTGATCGGACTGTCTCCTCAACTAAGGGAGTTTTTCCCTGATGGAGTGAAGATCAATGTGCAGAAGGGATAACCCATGATTTTTCTTTTTCCCATTATTTTTATTTTTCTTCTGTTCATTTGTTTTTTTTTCTATAAAATGGGTGATGGGCAAGGTCAATAATCAAAAGACAGAATTGATTAATTTTCTAAGTCTTTTGTATTTATCGAAAATGAAAAAGTTATAAGAAAGTGGGAAAAAGTTATAAGAAAATTACAATCTTTGAAAATTAAAAATATGTATTAGATAGGTAACACAAAATTTTAGTTACATGTTTTGAATCTAGAATCTTGGCAACTTAAAAGCTGAGCCTGGCCAGAGAAATTTGATGATATCCAAGTTTTTCATTTTTCAGATAATCAAATGCTTTAGCTAACTTTTTATGAAAATAAGCAATCGGTTTAGTGAGATAACTGAATTGAATTTAAATCAGAAATTGATATTCCATGTTATTTTTGTTTGTTTTAATTATATTTTTTTTTCAGGAGAAAAAAACAGCTGGTTTATATAAACTACCAATACAAAAACTTTAAATATCAAAAGTACATTTCTCTCATCAGTTACGGAATCAAGCAAAACTTTCATAGTTCATCACCATACAAAATGTGTGAGCTTTACCTTTGATCCTTTAAAATACTTCAGCCAGCAAAGAGTTACAAAAAAATACACTTCTCAGAAAGTACACCCAAAATAAGAAATACGCCTTCATTCTATCACAATCCCAACTTATCTTTTCTGTGTCAAGCAATAAGGGGAAGACATCTTTAGCCATAAAAAAATTCCATTGGCATGTTCCGAAGCAAGCGGCTCCATGAAGTATTTCTTTGTGCCGTTCCTATTCGTCCTTCTCCGTTTTTTAATTCTTAACCATGTTTTTTAATTGTTAAAATCAGAATGTTTTTTGGTTTAGAAATAAACTGTACTAAAAGAGCGGGTAGAAAGACTAAACATTGTATATTTTGATTTTTTAAATAACAAAGATATATTTTATCTTTCCACCCAAAAAAAACACTCTAAAAGCTCTGTTTTTACTTCCATATATTTTTAGTCTAATGGTAAGTGCTTCTTCTAATTTTTAGGATCTATTGTTACGTCGCTGCTAACTGTAGGGTTAGGTTAGTTGTGCTTTCTCATTGTATTGTCAGCATTCCAACATTCGGACATCAACCCATAATGTAATATATTTATCCCCGGTCATCACCGGAAGCATCTGCTTCATAGATTGCGGGGCCCACAATTATCCCCACATTGACAAGAGATGAAATCCCTTCCACTCTAAAAGCTCTCTTTTTACTTCCATATGTTTTCAGTCCAATGATAATTGCTTCTTGGGTTGTAGGATCTATTGTTACGTCGCATATAAGTTCCACCTATAATAGTTAAATGCATGTATCATCTTTGCTAGATCGCTAAGCATCGATCACAAAAATTTGGATCAATCAAAACTTGCATCCCTGGCTGAAAGCTTGGATTGCTAAGCATGAATTAAATAGGAAATGTCAAACATCTTCATGACTAGTTTTTAAGTGTTAAAAATGGAGAATAGGTATGTCACCTATTCGCATTTCTACTAAATTCAATTCATACATTTAAAAATGTTCATGATAAAAATTTATTCATTTAAACATCATAATATGTATTTTTTTTTGTCTTTCTTATCCTTGTTGTTTATCATTATTCACTTAGGAAAAAGATCGTTACCTCTCATTTCTACTTTCCTATAGAAAAGGGGCATGTTTACTATCCCTTATGCTTGTATTTCCATTAAATTTTGTATAATTCTAGTACATTCATTATCTTTATGATATACAATTGAAATAAGTTAATAAATATGGTTAACCATTGATATCTAAATTTTAGTATACATAGGTTAATAGAGAAAGTTAAGATAGAACAAGTTAATATAATATAATAGACACAAAGAAAAAGTTAATAGATATACACAAAATGTAAGACAAAATGATACGCACAACCCAACACTAGCTCTTCTTCCACCTATAATATTGTCTCATTGCTCCATGAGACAATATTAGGTGATGTTGCAAGAGGGGTTGGACCATCATAGCATAATTCGACAAATAGAGGCCACATGGAGGCTCATGTGGGTTTCATAGATGTATGGGATTGTGACAAAATTTCTATGGGCCAATGGTGGCTAGTAGACAACAAAGTTTTATCTTCACCATATTTACATTATTTAGTTTACACACACAACATTTCATTTTGTTTTCTTTATATATTTAATTATATTTTTTTTTTCTTAGAACACCTTGAAACCATTCCCCCTAAGTAGATGCATCAATGCTATTTTTTTCCACTAAAGTTATAGTGGAAGCCACTTCTTCATTTGGTGTGCCACATACTAAGATACGGTAAATTAGAATTATCCTTCATTGAAAAATGTTTCATATGTCATTAGGTCCACATTAAAGATTTGTTTATTTATAAATATTGTAGAGGCCCTTTAATGTTTTTTTTTTATAGATTATAATAACATTTAAGGAGCCATCCAGCCTATGATGAACTTATAATCCCATACCAACTTATCATATGTCTACTTCAACATTTTTTAAATGTTTGTTTCATTCTTTTATTTTAGTTAACTAATTAAAATATTATAATAGTTTATTAAGATTCCATCATTTTTCCATTTGTTCACTAAGTTGTTGACAATATTTGATCACCATATTCCCCCATTAGTTGTTTGTTGATATCATCACATTGCCAAAATGTTTTGGATTTGTCTTACCTACACTCTTGAAATTACATCATTCTTACAACCCACTGATGTTGATCATCCCCTCCCTCGACCACTTGAAGTTTCACAAGTGTTGGTTTGTTCAGTCAATATGGGAATTCCCTTAAAAGTTTATTGTTTATGCCAAAGAATCTTGAAAGGTATGTGACCACAACTAAGATGCAACAAGCTAAGTCTCAACAAGCACTTAATACAATTTACCAAAAATTTAACACAACACTGAGTTTACGAGAAGATTTCATCAACATCAAGGGAATTCTAATCAACATTTGATATATTTTGTACATATGAATGTCATATAATTACACTTATCATATTCAACGGTAACATATTATTCTTTGTCATCGGGAACTTCACAAAAATCTTCTACTAAGCGGCTTATCTAAGATTATGCATGTCTAATCCTTGAATGTAACATCATAACCATGTTAGCTCAATTTTCTGATACTTAACAAACCCCTCTAAACTTTTGTATATAAACGCTCAAGAATATTTTTCTTCTTACATTGTATAGTTAATATAAACATACACCTTTACATATGCGTGTGAAATTATAATCATACCCTAAAGCAATTTCAAAATAAATGAAACTATAAAAAATAAGTTTATTAATACATGTCATGTGATTTTTACTCATGCGATTGTTATAGCCACTCCATTGTACACTTACCAAAGATCCTTGCTTTGATTTTCCTCAATTATTAGATATGACATGAGTATTGACTCTTCAATGGGAGGCACTAAGTTTGCCCATATTGATATTTCATAGTTTCTTTCGGCATTGGGTTTCATAGTGTTCATATATTTTGGAATATTAACCTTGTACCTTCGACTTTTCTTTTCAACTTCTGCCTCTCACGTCTTCACATTGCAATTACTCTCACATGGAAAATGTTGCTACTAGTGGTGAATACAAAAGAAAATAATGTCATCACATCTTCGACCATTGAAACAATGAAAATTTCTAACGAGCGTGCAACTCTACAAACCAACAACTTAGGAAATGACTCTTACCTATCAATTATTACACTGAAGATTTGCAGATCAATGGCTACTCAGTGCTCCTCAGCTTCATGCTCTTATCTATTTCCAATTAATATTGTCCCTCTTCACAAGGAGTGCTCTCTGATACCTGTTGGAATTTTACTCCCAACCACTGTCATGAATAAGGAGTGGCACAACCCAAAACTTCATAATTTTTTTATTGCAGAGAAGGACAGTAGCAGAGCCAAAGGACTGGAGACATTTTCTCGCAATCCATGAAAAACAGAAAAACAAATTATTGAGCCTTTAACTCTACGTTTATGTCCAACCACCACATTTTAACTTACCTTTTATTTTTTCCTGCAACACATTACGCAACTTTTATGTTTTAACTTCAATCCATTCGCCATAAAAGTTATTTCCCCACCGATGTGATATCAATAAGACCTACCTTACCACATTACCAATCCACTGAGCAAACCTTTGCATTCCTCCTTATTCCTTTGTATTCGTGCATTTCCAACTTATCGAAACTTACCACCTTTACTGCCTGAAATTTCGCAATCGCAAGATTTTAAACATACCTTCCGCACATCCTCAAGCTTAGCTAATTTTCCGACGATGTGATATCAGTGGGACCCACACCCTCAGCGCATTTCGCAAGACTTAAGTCTTACCCCAAGCCTTACCGCAGGTTCACTTATTTTATTGTCGATGTGATATCGGCGAGACCCACCAAACCTTTAACGCATTTGCAAACCACCACAATCCTTTGTATTTTTCTTTCTGTACCTACCTTTGTTTAAGCCGCCCATACAACGCACTTTGCAAGTTTTAAGTTTTAAACATTATGCCGCCCACAAGTTATTCTATTTTGTTTGTGATGCAATCGCAAGAGGGGGCACGTGTCAAGCTTAGGAGGGTGGCACATTTTGTCGAGCGCAATTTTTACCACTTACCTTTTTCCTCACCCACAAGCTATGTTATTTGATTTGCAATGAAATATCGCTATCGCATATTGCATGAGCAAAGATTTAAGTTTATATCCAAACCATCGTAGGCTAAGTTATATTGAGTGTGATGTGATATGTGACACGTCACTATCACTCGTCGCATGTCGCAATGTTTAAAGAATAGCGTGAGAGCTAAAAGTTATTTTTCTTGATCAACACGGAAGCGATGTGGACCAGGACCATATTGCATAGAATTTTAAGTCTTCCCTTTTGTGTGTTTGAATGTGTCTTCACATGTTTTTCCTTTCTAATTCAGAAATACGGCCTCCATACCAGTTAATGAAGTAATGGGTCTTTTGACGACCAAGGACAAAAGGTTGTTGAACGTCCATTCGGGCATTGAAGAAAAATTGATTATAATTAGGTTTTAATAGGCTTCATCCATTTGATATAAGAAATGTAATTTTCATTAAGAGAGAGAGAGAGAGAGAAATAAAAACTCAGAGATGATTTTAATAAATTTTGAAAAGGAATTTCTTCTCCTGTGTACCATTGCTTGTGTGTTGACTGTTATTCTGCATTTGTTTGTATTCTCTATGTTGTGGGGGAGTATCCGGAGTATCCATCTATTATTGATTTCCTTTAATATTTCCAACATGGTATCAGAGCATGTCTAGGCTCTCATTCAAAGAATCACGAGCTTTCTTACTTTGTTGTAGAAGTTGTAAGATTTGATTGAAGAAGAAGATCTCTCCAATAGTGAGAAAGATATTGTTTTACACAGTCAAGTTGATTCTTTGTTTAACAGAGATATAATGATAGCACCAAGAAGAAGCCTGAAAAATCCCCAACTACCACAGTTTAATGGGAAGAATTATGATTATTGGTCCATTACAATGAGAGACCTGTTTGCTTCACAAGATATATGCGAGCTGGTGGAACAAGGTTTCCAAGAACCAGTAGACGTAGTAGCATTGGTTGCTTTGACAGTAGCAGAAAGAGACTTATTAACAGATAATAGGAATAAGGACTCGAAACCCCTCTTCTATCTCTATCATGCAGTACACGAGAGTATATTCCTAAGGATTGCAGCAGCAAAAAAGTTTAAAGAGGCATGGGATATTCTCAAAATAGCCTATCAAGGCATGGAGAAAGGGAAGACAAGAAAGCTACAAATGTCGAGGATAGACTTTGAAACTCTCTGTATGAAAGAATCTGATAAGATATACTCATTTTTCACACATGTGATTGGGTAGGTCACCTAGATAAGTTCTCATGGAGGGATGCTTAAGGAAAGAAGGATAGTGGAGAAAATCTTGAGAAATCTACCCTCAATATTTGATGCCATAGTAGTGGCAATAGAAGAGACAAAGGATCTCTCAATATGTTTAGTGGATGAGCTTCATGCATCCCTAATGTATCATGAAGATAGACTAAACAGAACAATGAAATCCTCATTAGATCATGCTTTCAAGACACAAATGTCTTTTTGTCGAGGTATAGGTCGAGGAAGATCAAACTGTCGAGGAAGAGAAAGAAGCCCATAGAGAGGTGGAAGAAACAGCCTTGCAAGCACAAGTGGAAGGGGTAGCAATCAGAATCAAAGTGAAGGCTCAAGCCAACACCAAGAAAAAGGAAAAAGGTATGACAAATCCCAAGTCCAATGTCATTATTGTAAAAAGTATGGGCATTATGCCAATGAATGTAAAAAGAAACAAAATGACATGAATAATAGGCAAAATGAAAATTTTGCAAAAGAAGATAAGAAATATAGTAATCTACTTTTAACATGTAATGTAGCACAATAAAAACATGAAGATGTATGGTTCTTAGACTCAGGTTGTAACAACCACATGACTAGATACATAGCAATGTTTGCCAATATGGATGAAAATTTGAAGTCTTAAGTGACAACGGGGACTGACAACAAATTCTCTGTTATGGGAAAAGAAAGAGTGTCAATATTGATAAGGAAGGGAGAAAATAAATTTGTGCCTGATGTATATTATGTACTTGGCTTGAAATGTAATCTTCTAAGCATTGGAAAACTCATGAACAAGGGATACAATGTATTTTCTAAGAATGGTGTGTATTATGATGGACATACCTCCAAGTAAAAGCGACATTGAAGAAGTGCACATGACAAAGGATATGATGTTTCCTCTCAAGCTCAGAACAGAATTGAAGGAAGGAGGTGTGGTAGCAGCAGTCTCACAAGAGGTCTTTCAAGAAGAAGTGAAAGATGAAAAATGGTTATGGCACTTGAGATTTGGACATCTCAATTTTGGAGGGTTGAACCTCTTGCATAGAAAAGGGATGGCAAAAGGATTACCACTCATTGAGAAACAAGACAGCCTATGTGAAGGTTGCATCTTGGGCAAACACCATAGAGAAGCATTCCTAGGAGGGAAGAGTATAAGGGCAAAGGCACCCTTAGAGATTTTCCACTCAGATTTTTATGGACCAATGCAAACACCATCCTTAGCTAGTAGCCATTATGTTTTGACATTCATAGATGATTACACCAAAAATACATGGGTGTATTACTTGAAACAGAAGAATGAAGTGTTTGAACAGTTTACCACTTCAAAGCTCTTTTTGAGAAACAAATTGGGCATTACATCAAAGTGTTGAGAACTGACAAAGGTGGAGAATATATCTCCAAATATTTCCTACATTTCTGTAGGGAAAATGGCATACACAAGCAATTTACCACAAGGTACAAATGGTAGAAAAACAGTGTTGCATAAAAGAAGAATAGGAAAATCATGGACATGGTCAGAAGTATGTTGAAGGCAAAACATTTTCCAAATGAGTATTGGGTTGAAGCTATCAATTGTGCAGCATATATTTTGAATATATAGCCAACCAAAGTGGTTATGAACAGAGTTCTGGAAGAAGCATGGAGTGGAACAAAGAAATTTGTCACTCACATGAAAGTATTTGGATGTGTGGCTTATGCACATGTTCGAGATCAACTAAGAAAGAAGTTGGACAACAAGTGGCAGAAGTGTGTATTTTTTGGATACAATGATGAGTCCAAGGCATAAAATCTCTATACCATCAACCAAGAAATTTATAATCAGCAGAGATGTACAATATATTGAAGAAGAAGCTTCGAATGGAAGCTTAGAGAAAACAATGAACGTGAAGACATGTGTGTCTCATGAAGAGCAAGAGGAATGCACAGTTGCAAATAATTCCTCCGTGGTGGTCCCTCCTCCATGTACACAAGCACAACAGAGCACACCACAAGCAGGAAACAAAACAACCTTGCAAAATCAATGAAGTGCTTCTCCAATCACACAACAGGGATCAAAAACTCCCTCGAGTTCAAGTGTAACTCCAAGCACACCAAGAAGACCAAGATTCATAAATTTGAGTGAAATATATGTGCAAGAAGTTGATAATAATAATGGTTTGAATTCTTTATTTTCTTTGTTTTGTTATATTGATGACCCAATCCATTTTGAATATGCATTAAAAGAAAAAAAATGGATTGAAGCAATGAATGAAGAGATTGGTGCAACTGAAAAGAATGACATGGTGGACCTCCCACAAGGTAAAGAAGTCATTGGAGTAAAATGGGTCTATAAGGCCAAGAGAAATGTTGAAGGAAATATTGAAAGGCACAAAGCAAGACTTGTTGTGAAAGGCTAAAAGCAACAACAAGGAAGAGACTATGAAGAAACCTTTGCACCTGTTGCAAGGATGGAGACAGTGTGGACAATGTTGTCCATAGTAGCACAAAAAAAGTGGAAAGTCTAGAAAATGGATGTGAAATCAACATTCCTGAATGGAGTGTTGAAAGAGGAGGTATATGTTAAACAAACTCCAAGCTATGATATTGAAGGCCTAGAGCACAAAGTGTGCAAGTGGAAGAAAGCTCATTATGGGTTGAAGAAAGCACCAGAATCATGGTACAATAGGATAGATGCTTACCTGACAGAAAATGGGTTTGAAAATTGTGACGGTGAAACCACACTCTACATCAAAGAAAATAATGGTAAGATCATTATCTTTGTTTTATATGTAGATGATTTAATCTTAAGTGTCAATGAAGTTTCTATCATTCTTGATTTTAAAGCAGTCATGAAAAGTTAATTTGAAATGACTGATTTGGGTTTATTGAGATACTTCTTGGGCATAGATGTAAAGAAAAATGAAAAGGGAATTTTTATTTTCGAAGCAAAATATGTTGCAGAAGTTTTGAAGAGGTTTAACATGCAGCACAACAAAGTAACGGTAACTCCAACTTTCATGCGGTTAAAGTTAAGCAAAGAATATTGCAGCAAGAATGTCAATCTGACATTGTACAAGAGAATAGTTGGCAGCCTTAGTATTTGATTGCAACTAGGCCTGATATTATGTATGATGTAAGTTTAATTTCCAGATTCATGGAGACACCAAAGGAGACACATTCGCAAGAAACCAAAAGAATTATGAGGTATGTGAATGGAGCAAAGGAGTATGATGTTCTATACTCTTCCACTGATAATTTCAATTTATTTGGTTACACTGACAGTGATTGGGCTGGAAGTGTAGATGATAGGAAGATCACATCTAGGTATGTGTTTCATTTGGGATCAGGATCCATTTCATGGGCTTCCGAGAAGAAACCAATTGTTGCTTTATCGACAGCAAAAGCAGAATATGTGGCAACAACAGAAGCATCATGCCAAGCAGTATGGATGAGAAGGATGCAGAGAGATTTATGTCATGAGCAAGACAAGGGAACCATGATTTATTGTGATAATATCTCAGCAATAGCATTATCAAAGAATTCTTTTTTCCACAAGAGAATTGGTTAACAATGGTGAGATTTTTTTGCAACATTGCAGGACAAAGGAACAGTTCGTTGATATCCCCACAAAGCCATTATCAAATAAGAGTTTTGAGTATTTTACAAAATTTCTGAGAATGACTGATGGCGGCACTTGTGATTAAGGGGGGAGCCTTTGAATTTTACTCCCAACCACCTCCATGAATAAGTGGTGGCACAGCTGACAACTTCATAATTTTTTTATTACAGAGAAACACAGCAGCAAAGCTAAAGGATTGGAGGTGTTTTCATGCAATCCACACAAAACAGCAAAACATATTACCAAGCCTTTAACTCAGCGTTTATGTCCAACCACCGCATTTTAACTTACCTTTTATTTTTTCCTGCAACACATTTCACAACTTTTATGTTTTAGGTTCAAGCCATTCTCCATATAATTTATTTCCCCATTGATGCGATACTGGTGGGACCTACCATACCACATTACCAATCCACCGAGAAAACCTTTTCATTTCGCCTTATTCCTTTGTATTTGTGCATTTCTCCCTTATCACAACTTACCACCTTTACCACCTGCAATTTCACAATTGCAAGATTTTAAACTTACCTTCCGCACATCTGCAAGTTAAGTTAAGTTTCCGCTGATGCGATATTGGCGGGACTGACATCCTCAGTGCATTTCGCAATACTTAAGTCTTACCGCAATCCTTACCAAATTTTAATTTATTTTACTGCCGATGCGATATCGACGGGACCCACCAAACCCTTACTGCATTTGCAAACCACTGCAATCCTTTGTATTTTACTTTCCGCACTTACCCTTGTTTAAGCTGCCCACAGAGCGGACTTCACAAGTTTTAAGTTTTAAACTTTATGCCGCCTGCAAGTTATTCTATTTTTTTTGTGATGCAATTGCAAGAGTGGTCACATGTCAAGCTTAAGAGGGAAGCGCATTTCGCTGAGCGCAAGTTTTACCACTTACCTTTTTCCGCAGGCATAAGATATGTTATTTGATTTGCGATGCGATATCGCTATAGCATATTTCATGTGAAAAGATTTAATTTTATCGCCAAACCACCACAGACTAAGTTATTTTGAGCATGATGTGATATGTGCCACGTCACTATCACCCGTTGCATGTCACAATGTTTAAAGAATAGCGTAAGAGCTAAAAGTTATTTTCATCAATCAGTGAGGATGTGATATGGACTGGGACCATATTGCATAGAATTGGAAGTCGGCCCTTTTTTCAGTTTGAACGCGACTTCGGGAGTTTTTCCTTTGTAATTCAAAAATATGGCCTCTATGCTGATTAATGAAGTAATGGGTCTTTTGACGACCAAGGACAAAATGTTGTTGAACATCTGTTTAGGCATTGAAGCAACATTGATTAGAATTAGGTTTTCACAGGCTTCGACCATTTGATATAAGCAATGTAATTTTCATTAAGAGAGAGAGATAAATACAAACTCAGAGAAGAGTTGAATAAATTTTGAAAAGAAAGTTCCTCTCCTATGTATCGTTTCCTGTTCCTAGACTATTATTTCAGCATTTTTTTGTCTTCTCTGTATTGTGGGGGAGTATCCCTATGTTATTGATTTCCTTCAATATTTCCAATAATACTATGTTAAAATAACCAGAAGAAATATGAATAATATGAATGAAAAATAATTGGAAGATGTGAATTGATTTGGAACTAACAAAAGGAATCCATAAAAATATATAGGGACTAACAATTTTTTATAAAATTCTAAATACTATTAGCCAGAGTATCTCCATTAATATTATAGTTTAACACCCTTGACTTTGCCATGCGGTAGCACATGCATGGTTGGTTCACATTTTTTATAGGAGCTTTCCATGCTCCATAACAGGTTCTAGCAGCAACATTTTGTCCTCCAATTCGTGCTTATGAGTTGTTACCTTGGAAGATGATTTTGAACAAATAAATAAATGGGTAGCATGAGTGCGTGCTCCTCTTGGCTTCTTGGACTCCTTTAATTCAATTTAATTGTATGGTAGTACAGATGTGGACATATTTTAATATTTTCAATTATTTGTTGGTGAGTATTTCCCATGCAGTGCCAAAAAGAACATTAGATGTGGCATTTAGTCATCTTATTTGTTATAATATATGAAGGTGTCCATTATAATTTTTTTGACATCCAGGAAATTATACATATTTTCTACCAAATGTTAAGAGAACTGTCTATTTATACTTGTATAATTTTAAGGCCAATGTTGGTTGTTTATTATGATGTGTAAGAGGTACTGTTAGGTCAATTTTAGCCGCTTGTAATTGCATAGTTAAGCTAGATATTCTATCCCACTTTACTCTTTAAAGAGAAAAAATTCAACATTCTAAAATTCGGGCATCAACCCATAATGTAGAATATTGATCTGCAGTCATGTTTGAAGCAATTTCTTTAAATATTGCAGGGCCCATAATTATCCTCACATTGCCAAAAATATGAAATCCCTCCAAGGAAAATTATTTATGGTCAATTTCGATCTCATCATCCTTTATATGTATTCCTGAGGTTCCTGTTGGAATTTCTGGAGTATTCCGAACATAGAGGAAATAATAATTCCTTAACTCAACACAAAGATTCAATAAAAGTATTGGACAGAGATGTGGTGCAGAACATATATTTCATTAATAAAAACTGACTATTGCAAAATAAAGATCTTCAGAACTGCATCATTCTGGATTTTAAAAAAAAATGACTTTTCTCACTGCTACACACATAGTGCTACTCAAATTTTTCTCTTTGTCTCTCTGTCTTTTTCTATTCTGCCTTCGGGCAAGAAATTACATTTCACTGTTAATACAATGCACATACACATCATATCTTTTCATCACACTATATATATATATATATATATATATATATATATATTTATATATATATATATATATATATATATATATATATATATATATATTTATATATAAAACCCAAAGTTTTAAATTAAAACATAATGCGGCAGATATAAAAATTAAATCAAAACATTAAAAAATTTGTTCACTCCATATTCCGTGGAGTCTAAATTTTATGACGAAACCTTTTTCTTTTCCCCACGGAGTTATTTTCATCGGTCCGAAGGAAGTGATGATGTCACCTCCTCTGGTGGGTCAGTTTCAAACTTAATTCAAAATAAATGTGGTTGGTGCAATTTTTAATGAGGTAGATGAACTACAGCCTTTAAAAAAATGGATTTGCAGGTTTTAAATAAGAAATTTAATGCGAGTTGGAATGTAAGTGCAAAACTAGATTTCACCGCTGCTGTTGTCCTTTAAACTCTTCACATCATAATTGATGTCGTCGTCCTTCTTCTGCTTGCGGCAGCTGGAATTAAATTCCAACACTCGCCCTTAATTACAATTGTTGTTCTCTTGCATACCTAGACACTTTCTTAAATAATTAAAGCTCTTCCACCCCAATGGTTTTTTCAATATATCAGCAAACTGCTCTTCTGTTCTACAATGTTGTAAAACAATTTGTCCATTGTTCACTAACACTCTGATGTAGTGATACTTGGCATCAATGTGCTTCATTCTCTTATGAAACACCGAATTCTTTGATAATGCTATTTTTGATGTATTATCACAATAAACTGTTGTGGCCTTTACCTGTTCATGAAAAAAAATTCTCAACATTCTCCTCATCCATATTGCTTGACATGCTACCGTTGTAGCTACCACGTACTCTACCTCTGTTGTTGATAAAGCCATAATTGGTTGTTTCTTGGAAGCCCATGAAATGGCTCCCGATTCCAAATGAAACACATATCCAGATGTGCTCTTCCTGTCATCTACACTTCCAGCCCAATCACTGTTAGTATATCCAATCAATTAAAATTTTCTGAAGTGGTGTATAAAATACCATACCTCTTTGTTCCTTTCACATGCCTCAAAATTATTTTTGGTGCTTGCCAATGTGCCTCCTTTGGCCTTTCCATAAATCTGGAAATTAAACTTGCAGCATGCATAATATCTGGTCTAGTTGCAGTCAAATACATGAGGCTGCCAACTATGCTCTTATACAAAATTGGATCAACATCCTTGCCATTGTCTTCTTTGCTCATTTTCGATCCCATTACTCTAGGAGTAATTGCTGCTTTGAAATCATGCATGTTAAATCTTTCCAAAACTTCTTTAACATACTTTTCTTGATAAATACAAATCTTAGCTTCATTTTTCTCTACTTCTATTCGTAAGAAGTATCTTAGCAATCCCATATCAATCATCTCAAATTCATCCTTCATGACTATTTTAAAATTCTCAATGAGGTAAGCATAATTACCTGTGAATATCACATCATCAACATACAAAACAACAATGAGCATCTTACCATCTTTCTCCTTGATGTATAGTGTGGGTTCTCCTTCACATTTATCAAACCCATTTTCTATTAGATAGGGATCTATCCTACTGTACCATTCTCTTACGCTTGCTTTAGCCCATACAGAGCTTTCTTCAATATGAATACCTTATGCTCTTGGCCTGCTTTCTCATAGCCCAGAGGTTTTTCAACATAAACCTCTTCCATCAATACTCCATTTAGGAATTCTGATTTCACATCCATTTGGTAAACTTCCCATTTATCTTGTGCTACTATGGACAACACTGCTCTTACTATTTCCATTCTTGCAACTGGTGAAATTCTTTTCTCATAGTCTCTACCTTGTTCCTGCTTGTAGCCTTTGACAACAAGTCTGGCCTTTTGCCTTTCAATCTTACCTTCAGCATTTCTTTTGGTTTTATAAACCCATTTCACTCCAATAACTTCCATGCCTTTTGGGAGATTAATCAATTCCTATGTCTTATTTTTCTCTATGGAATTTCTCTCTTCATCCATAACATCTATCCATTTCTTATCTTTTACAGATTCTTCAAAATGAATAGGATCTTCTACGTGACCATATAATGAAAATAAAGAGTTCATACCTTCATTTGTTGCCTCTTACTCATAAATCTCGTTCAGACTTCTGAATCTGGTTCCTCTTTCAATTGCTAAACTTGTGCTTGTAGAAGCACTCAAATATGCTCGTTGTGATGTGCTTGGAGAAGAACTCTCATCACTTCTGAAGGGTGTTCTCATACCTAATTTTGGTGTCCCTTTTTTTCCTTGTGTTAGTGGAGGTGGTGCTGCTAATGAGGGATGTCTTTCAGCCATTTCTTCTTCATCATCATCATGAGACAAAAAAGCTTTTTACATTCATTGTTTTATCTATGCTTCCATCCCAAGCTTCTTCTTCAATAAACTGCACATGTCTGCTTATCATAAATTTATTGGTGGATGGGTTATACAATCTATATGCTTTGGATTCTTCATTGTATCAAAAAATTATGCACTTCTCCCCCTCACTATCCAACTTCTTTCTTAGCTAATCCGGAATGTGTGCATAAGCCACACAACCGAAAAATCTCATGTGGGTGACATGCTACTTTATGCCGCTCCACACTTATTCTGGAACTCTGTTCATTACACTTTTTGTTGGGAATATATTTAGCACATACGTTGCACAATGTACAGCTTTAGCCCAATATTCATTTGACAAATTTTTTTCCTTCAACGTACTTCTTGCCATATCCATAATGGTTTGATTTTTCCTTCCAGCAACTCGATTTTTCTACGGTGTATACCTTGCTGTAAATTGTTTTTTTATCCCATTTTCTCTACAAAACATAGAAATTCTTTGGAGATATATTCTCCTCCTCTGTCTCTTCTTAAGAACTTAATATGTTGCCTAGTTTGATTCTCAACAAGAGCCTTAAAGTGGCAAAATTTCCCAAACACTTCACTCTTCAACTTCAAGAAATAAACCCATGTTTTTCTTGTGTTATCATTAATAAAGGTCAACATGTAGTGGCTTTCTGCTAATGATGGTGTTTACATTGGTTCAAAAAAATATAAATGGACAATTTCTAAGTGAGCCTTTGCCCTTATGCTCTTTCCTAATGAAAAGTTTTCTCTATGTTGTTTGCCCAAGATGCAGCCTTCGCATATGCTATCTTGTTTCTCAATCAATGGTAATCCATTTACCATTCCTTTCCTATGCAACAAATTTAGACCTCCAAAGTTGAGATGTCCAAATCTCAAATTTCATAACCAATTTTCATCCTTTTCTTCTCTTTGGAATGTCTCTTGTGTCAATGTTGCCATTGCAGCTCCTTTCTTCAAATCTGTTCTCATCTTCAGAGGGAACATTCTGTTCCTTTTCATATTCACTTATGCAATGCATTTATCGCTTGGTGGTTTATCCATGATGGTGCATACATCATCTTCAAAGAAAAAATTGTATCATTTTTTAATGAGTTGTCCAATGCTCAAAAGGTTACACTTCATACGAGACACATAATAAACATCTGATATGGTTTTTCTATCTCCTTTATTTGTCAAAACACTCACTCTGCCTTTTCCCACAATAGAGAATTTACTGTTTGTCCCCAATGTTACTTGAGACTTTACATTTTCATCAATCATGGAAAACATAGAAATTTTTCCAGTCATATGGTTGCCACATCCTGAATCTAGAAACCATATATCTTCATTCTTTTCTTCAGCCAAATTACATGCTAAAAATAATTTTTCTTGACTGATATTTTCTTTAGTAAAATTAACACTGGGTCTATTACCCATGTCACTCTGTTTCTTCCTACATTCATTGGAATAATACCCATACTTCTTACAATAATGACATTGGACTTGGGATTTATCTTACCTTTGTCCATGTGCTTGATTTTGTCCACCTTGCTGGCTTCTAGCTTGGCCTTGATTCTAATTTTGATTGGTGCCCCTTCCATTTGTATTTGTTGGGTTGCTTATTCCTCCTAGGTTCTGGCTTCCGCCTCTACCTTTTCCTTTGTAGTTTCCTCTGCCTTGACCTCTTCCTCTTCCAAAGGGCATTTGGGTCTTGAAGGCATGCTCCAAAGATGAGTATGCTATTCTACTCAATCTTTGTTCACGTGTCATCAATGATGTATGACGCTCTTCAACTATAAACTTTGAGAGATCATTTGTCTCTTCAATGGTTGTGATCACATAAAATATTGAGGGTAAGCTCCTCAACACTTTCTCCACTATTCTTATTTCTTCTATTGTCTCTCTATGAGATCTCATTTGGGTGACCAACCCAATCAACACTGTGATGAATGAGTCTATTGTATCAGACTCTTTCATGCAAATGACTTCAAAATACCTTCTCATTAATTGAAGCTTTGTTGTCTTTACCTTCTCCATACCTTGATAAGTTGTCCGAAGGATATCCCATGCATCCTTAGACCTCTAGGCTGCTACAATCCTTGGAAATACACTTTCATGTACTGCTTGATAGAGATAGAAGAGGGCTTTTGAGTCCTTCTTCCTATTACTCTTCAACAAAACTTTCTCTACCTGTGTTAAGGCATTATACGGTTTTTCATCTGTTGGTTCTTCAAAACCATCTTCAACTAGCTCCCATAAATCTTGAGAGGCAAACAGGGATCTCATTGTGATTTTCAAATAGTCATAGTTCTTCCCATTTAACTGTGGGAGTTGAGTATTTCCCATACTTGTGCTTTTGTTGGTTCCTGCCATAGCTAGCTTTCTGAACTATGCTTAAAAGAAATTTGACTATTTTTTTAATAAACAAACCTTCTCAATGCTAAGAGATAAAACCCTGTCTTCAAAAAGACTCTGTCTCTAAAATACTTCTTCTTTATAGTTTTCTGGACTGTAATCTTCAAACAAACAAAAAAATCTTGTTTGTAAATACCATTCTTTGTTGAACTTCACACTGCTGGAGAAATCTTCAACAAGCTGCTTCTTCCTTCCTTCAGCTTCTTTGTCAAACACAAAGAGCCTGGACTAGCTCTAATACCATGTTGGAATTTCTGGAGTATTCTGAACACAAAGAGGAAATAATAATTCCTCAGCTCAACACAGAGATTCAATAAAAATATTGGACAGAGATGTGGTCAGAACATATATTTCATTAATAAAAACTGACTATTACAAAATGAATATCTTCAAAACTGTAGCGTTCTGGATTTATAAAAAAATTGATTTTTCTGACTGCTACACATGCAGTGCTATTCAAATTATGCTCTCTGTCTCTTTGTCTTTTTTTATTCTTCCTTCGAGCAAGAAATTACATTACACTGTCAATACAATGTGCATACACATCATATCTTTTCATTACACACTATATATATTATAAACATATTATGTCTATAATATATATATATATATATATATATATATATATATATATAATAAAACTATATTTATATATAAAATCCAAAGATTAAAATTAAAATATAATGTGGCAGATATAGAAATTAAATAAAAACATTAAAAATTTTGTTCACTCCATATTTCGTGGAGTCTAACTTTTATGACAAAACCTTTTTATTTGCCCTATAGAGTTCTTTTCATTGGTCCGGAGGAAGTGATGATGTCACCTCCACTAGTGGGTCAATTTTTCCCTTCGCTGCTCATATTGGATGTTGTCAGAATGGTGCTACTGCAAACTTAATTCAAAATAAATGTGGTTGGTGCAGTGTTTAATGCAATAGATGAACTACCGCCTTTAACAAAAATGGATTTTTAGGTTTTAAATAAGAAATTTAATGCAAGGTGGAGTGTAAGTGCAAAACTATATTTCATCGATGTTGTTGTCCTTTAAACTCTTCACATCACAATTGATGTCGCCGTCCTTCTTTTGCTTGTGGAAGTTGGAATTAAATTCCAACAGTTCCAATTCTTTACATCAACCAATCTCTTTCTTATTCGAAGCCCAGGCCCCTTTCGTGCGGGCTAAGATTTTACGTTTGGATATCATTTTCCATTATTTTTTATTTTTCTTCCATAAGATATAGATTTGGCTTTACAAATATGAACCCAATCCAAATGAGATATGGGAGTCCAGAGTCAATATCATGGATTTTCAAACATGATAAGCTTCAGGATTCAAGTCACTACCCCACACATATCGGTGTACTATGTAGCTTCCATATTCATATCATCATTGGGACGCACACTCGAAAGAGATTGTTGGGAAAACCTTTAATTTTATTTTTGGACTAGTGCCAAATCGCGTCTGGATTCCCTCTATGTGTATTGTGCACTAAATACACAATAATATATTCAAATACCATGTGATGAATAAAATGCCTTTATGGTCTCCATTGTAATCAAAGGTACAAAAGAATCAATAATTCGATGGTAGAGGTGGAATATATATATATATATATATATATGATACAAATTATTTTCTTTAAAGACAAAATACAAAAATAAGCCAGCAAGAGATGCAACCAATCTAAACTTTTTCTCTTAGATTTTCATGGAATATGATGCGATGACAGTTCTACCATATTGATAATGCAAATAGACCAACCGAGATTTATTTTAACTTTGGATCTATCATGCATCTAGAGGTATCAAATATTCGCAAGGTGCAAAATTCTTTTATGAGTGCAAAACATGAGGAAAGGTTTGCACCTCGAGAGATTTAATCCCTGTCAATGCTTGATAGATCCAGAGTTAAGATGGATCTAGGCTGGTTTCAGTGATGTGTGGCCAAGGAAAATATATCGATAATATGAACAACATATGATTAGTTTTATCAATAATATGTAAATACATCTAATATTAATATAACCATTTTAAATATGATAAATATGTGTCATATTTATTCAAGATTTTAATTTTAAATTTTCTTAATTAGCTCAGTTTTTTGAGATGATAAATATTGTAAAACAACTTTAATGATGAAAAATGATGATTTTTTTTTATGCAAAGTGAAAATGTAATAATATTGAATGATATAAAATGTGAATAATAAGAATGTACTCAATTACGAATACTCTTCATTGTGATCAATCTCAAACTATTTTTTTCTATTGTTCTTATTGTCACCCTTATTAGTTTTTTCATCTTTTCATATTGATTATATGAAAAGGACACTTGGAATCATAAACCATTTAAAAATTTAGCTTGACTTGTTGTAGTAAAAATCATACCTTGTCTCTCTTACTCTCCTATTAATAAGTTTAATTACTATAACAAAAAAATCAATGTACATTGTCAATAATTTTTTGTGCTTACACTGAAATCAATGCACACTATTAATCCAATGCCTTTAAAATTAATGAACCATCATACATCCAATTACTTCAAATTAGAAATCAACATATACACTGGAATCAATGCGGATAATGCAAGAAATCAAATAAGATTAGAAAAAAAAATCTACACTGAAATCAATGCATCTAATGTAAGTAATCAAATAGGATTAGAAATCAACATCTACACTCAAACCAATGCATCTAGTGCAAGTAATAAAATAGGATTAGATACCAACATCTACACTAAAATCAATGCATCTAGTCCAAGAAATCAAATGGAATTAGAAATCACCATCTACACCAAAATCAATGTATTTAGTGCAAGCAATCAAATAGGATTAGAAATCATCTACATTAAAATCAATGCATCTAGTGCAGGAAATCAAATATAATTAGAAATCAATATCTACATTGAAATTAATGCATATAGTGCAAGAAATCAAATAGGATTATAAATCATCTACATTGAAATCGATGCATCTAGTCCAAATAACCAAATATCATTAGAAACCAACATCTACACTAAAATCAATGCATAAGATTAGAAATCATTATTTACACTGAAATCAATGCATCTAGTGCAAGAAATATTCCTCCCTCTCTCCCCCTCCATCTATATCTATATCTCCCTCCATCTCTCCTTATTTTTCTCTTTATCTCACCTCGCCAAACACAAACCCTCTCTCACTCTATATATATTAATCTCTTTGTCCCTCCCTCCTTATATCCATCTATCTCTTCTTTCTCTTCACCTTCATTTATATCTCAATCTCCATTTGTCTCTATATATCAACCCCAAAACATACACTCTCTTTCTCCAATATATCTATCTATTACTCTCTCCTCCTCTCCCCTCTCTATCTCTTCCCCTTCCCTCCCTCTCCGCATGTCTATCTCTCTTCCCTCCTGCTATCCTCTCTCCCTCTCTCTCCATCTTCCTTATCACTCCCTCTCTCTCTATCTCTCTTCACATTTCACTTTGCATCATTTTTATTACCTCCCTCTCTCTCCATCTTCACTATCACTCCCTATATCTCTCTCTCTCGACATTTCACTCTCTATTTATTTATTCTTACTGCCCTCTATCTCCCCCTCCATCGCCATCTCTCTTTCCCTACCTCTCTTCACTCTATCTCTTCCTTTCTCTCCCACCTATCTCTCTCTCTGTCTTCACCTTCCAAATTTGTTATTATATTCCTATATATCTCCTTCTCTCCCCCCTTCTCTTAATCTATCCTTGTTTGTCTCTTATCTCACCCCCAAACATACACACTCTCTCTCCATCTCTACCTTATCACTATCTCTCTCTCTCTCTCCACTAATCACTCTATATGTATTTTTTCTTCCCTCCCTCTCTCCCCATCCAATTCCATCTCTATATCCCTCTCTATCTCCCCCTCCCTCTCTCCTCTTTTCTTTCAAGTCCTCTCTCTTTTCCTTCCTCTCTCTCACTTTCTCTCCTACCGCCCTCTCTCTTCCCCCATCAGTCACTCTCTCTCACTCTCTCTCTATCTCTCTTTATATATCCCCCATAAAATCCTCTCTCTTACCCCATTACTCTCTTCCTCTCCCTCAAATCCTCTATCTCCCTTTCTCTCCCGTCTCCCTCTATCTCCTCCCCCACTCTCTCTCTCTCTCTTTATTTTCCATTCAATCCTCTCTCTCTCTCTCTCTGCCCTGAAATCCTCTCTCTTGCCCCATCACTCCATATCTCTCTCCAACTATGTTACTATATCCCTCCCTTTCTCCTCCTCTCTCCTTCTCTCCCCCCTTGCCTCCATCACTCCTTCTATGTCTCTTTATATGACCCCTAAAAATACACAAATTCTATCCATACCTCCCTTATCATTCCCTCTCTCTCCACTTCTCACTCTCGATGTCTTTCTTCTTCCCTCCCTCTCTCCCCCTCAAACTCCATCTCTCTATCCCTCCCTCTCTCCTCCTCTTATCATCCTTCCTCTCTCTTGCTTTCTCTCCTACCTCCCTCTCCCTTCCCCCTTGTTTTTCTCTCTCTCTTTTTGTCTCTCTCTCTCTCTAACCACCCTCCAATCCTCTCTCCTTCTCCCTCTCCCACCTCCATATTTATGTCTCCCTCTCCATCTCTTACCATTTTCTACCTTTCTCACTCCTATCCTTCTCTCTCTCTTGCATTAGTGCAAGAAATAAAATAGGATTAGAAATCATCTACATTGAAATAAATGAATCTATTCCAAGTAATCAAATATCATTAGAAATTAACATCTACACTAAAATCAATGCACCTAGTGCAAGAAATCAAATAGAATTATAAATCACCATTTACACTGAAATCAATGCATATAGTGCAAGAAATATCTGTCCTTCTCTCCCCCCTTCATATATATATATATATATCTCCCTTCATATCTCCTTCTTTGTCCCTTTATCTCACCCCACCAAACAAACACACAATCTCACTCCATGTCTATCAATCTCTTTGTCCCTCCCTCCTCCTTTCTATCTATCTCTTATTTCTCTTCACCTTCCATCTATATATCTATCTCCCTCTATATCTCTATAGCAACCCCAAAACATACAATGTCTTTCTCCAATATATCTATCTCTCACTACCTCCTTCTCTCCCTCTCTCTCTCTCTCTCTCTCTCTCTCTGCCCTTCGATCCTCTCTCTTCCTCCATCACTCTATCTCTCTCTCAAACTATGTTACTATATCCATCCCTTTCTCCTTCTCTCCCCCTTCTCTCCATCACTCCTTCTATGTCTCTTTATCTCACCCCTAAACATACACACTTTCTCTCCATCTCTCCTTTTTCACTCCTCTTATCTCCACTTCTCACTCTCTATCTGATTCTTCTTCCCTCCCTCTCTCGCCCTCCAAGTCCATCTCTCTATCCATCCCTCGCTCCTCCTCCTTTCATCCTTCCTCTCTCTCCCTTTCTCTCCTATGTTCCTCTCCCTTCCCCCTTCTCTCTCTCCTTTCTCTCTCTCTCTCTCTCTCTGCCCTCCAATCCTCTCTCCTTATCCCGCCCTCTCTCCTTCTCTCTCTCTACCACCTTCATATTTATGTCTCCCTATCCCACTCTTACTCTTCTCTACCTTTCTCATTCCTCTCCTTCTCTCTCTCATCATTCCTCCTCTCCCCTCTCCAATTTATCTGCATCTCTCCCTTGTCACTCCCCCTATTTATCCACCTCGATCACCTCTATCATATGTCTTTGTTATTCCCTCCCATATATATCTAGAATTTATATATATATATATATATATATATATATATATATATATATATATATATATATATATATATATATATAACAAAATTAATATTGCATTAATCCAAAGTTATAATAATAATAATAATAATAATAATAATATTTTAATATTAATGTTAGGGTTAATAATGTTTTTTTTGTTGCATGGTATTAGTAATTATTTGGTCGATGGTATTTGGCCAATAGGATTGGTATATAATTAGATGTTGATTTCTAAACCTATTAGATATATTTTTACTTATTTACCTTATCTCTTTATACTTATTTAATATTTATTTATTTACGGTACTTCTTTTATAAATATGGTATTTTTCCTATGATATTTGGCCGAGGTATTAATAATAATGTGTCCCATGTTATACCTCTTTTATGATTATTTGTAAATACAAAGAGGTTTATGGAGTAAATATAAAAGAAGATTTTATTTATTTACCATACCTCTAGTTTATTTATTTATTTACCATATTTTGTGAGTAAGAATAAAAAGAGATTTTATTTATTTATAATGCCTCTAATTTATTTATATTTTTATTTGTTAACCATATCTCATTTTTTAGTGTTCTAAAACTTCTTCATATATTAAATTTATATTGTTTAAATATATTTCTAATGAATTTTTAATTGTTTATTTATATGGTTATGTAAGTCATTGTTTAAAACGACATTATTTATATTTTATTTTTTCATTTTTTTAAGTGTTTTTATTTTGACTTCCAACATACTTACACATCAGACTTATAGTGAGTTGTAGAATATGCAACACAACTAGGCGCAATAAATCTACTACCAATATATATAATTATATATTTTATTAAAAAATATTTTAATACTTTCAATTATTTGTAGGGAATTATTTTCCATCGAGTTCCCAAAATACCATCACTTAGTCATTTTATTCGTTACAATGTATGAGGGTGTCAAGTTTAACTTCTTGATATCGTGGAATTTATACGTATTTGTTACCAATTTTGATCGTACTATCTCCTCAACTAAGGGAATTTTTTTCGCGATGGAGCATGGTTTGAAGATCAATGTCTAAAAGGGATAACCATTGATCTTTGCTTTCCTCGTCATTTTTATTTTTCTTCTTTTCATTAGTTCTTAACAAGACAGGGGTTGGGCAAGGTCAATAACCAAAAGACTGATTAATTTTTGGAATCTTTTGTTTTTAGTGAAAATAAAAAGTTAAAAGAAAATGAAAAAGCTATAAGAAAATGAGAATATTTCTAAATTAAAAATCTGTATTAAATGCGCTAACCAAAAGTTTCAGTTACATGCTTTAAATGTAGAAGCTTGGAAACTTAAAATCTGAGCCTTGCAAGAGAAATTTGATGATATTCAAGTTTTTTTATTTTTTCAAAGAATCAAATGTTTTAGCGAACTTTTTATCCAAATAAGCAATGGATTTACAGAGATAACTGAATTTAGGAATCATCAAGTGATATCCCATGTTATCTTTGCTTGTTTTAATCCTCTTCGTCCCTCTATGTTTTTTAATTCTTACCATCTTTTTTAACTGTTAAAATCAGATCAGAATGTATTTTATTTTTTGTTTAGAAATAGAGTATACCAAAAGAGTCAGTAGAAAGACTAAGCACTGCATCTTTTGGTTTTCTAAATAACAAAGATATATTTTATCTTTCCACCTAAAAAAACACTCTAAAAGATTTTTTTTTTCTTCCATATAGTTTTAGTCATTTGATAAGTGCTTCTTGTGATTTTTAGGATCTACTGTTACGTCGCTGCTAACTGTAGGGTTAGGTTAGTTATGCTTTCTCATTGTATTGTCAACATTCAAACATTCGGACATCAACCCATAGATATTTATCCTCGTCATCATTGAAGCATCGGCTTCATAGATTGCGGGGCCCACAATTATCCTCACATTGACAAGAGATGAAATCCCTTCCACTCTAAAAGTTCTCGTTTTACTTCCATATATTTTTAGTCCAATGATAATTGATTGTTGTGATTTGTAGGATATATTGTTACGCCGCTGGTAACGGTAGGGTTAGGTTAGTTACGCTTTATAATGAACTGTCAACATTAAAACATTGGGACATCGACCCATAATGTACGATATTTATCTTCGGTCATCTTTGAAGCATCTCCTTGATAGATTGCGGGGTTCATAATTATCTTCACGTTGACAATGTTGGAATCTTAGAATACAACACAGAGAGGAAATGCGTTTTCCCACCACACAGAGACTATAATAAATTGTGGAAATTAAATAGTTATATACACAGACAGCGTAATATATTAGGAATAATTTTCAGTTTTCTATTCCTTCACTCTCTATAAAATGAAATTACATTTCTTTTAATACAAATGGTCGAAGACTGAAAACCTAAATCTAATCAATGGAATTGAATTGTCAAATGGGTGTTCAACAACTAATCGTGTTTGGATTGTCAAAAGTCTCATTCTTTCATTAAAGCGGTGCATAGACCGTATTACAGTTTATACAAAAATACATGTAAAAACGCATTCAAAACACAAACTGACGAATCAAAAATATTATGCAATACAGCTCTGGTCCAGATCGCATCCGTGCAAATCGACAATTTTAACTTTAACTCTCGGCGCTATTCATTAAACTTTGTGCGCTGCGATGTGCGATAGTGATGTGGCACATATCGCATCGCACTTAAAATAACATAGCGTGCAAGCACTGTGGGAAAACATAAAGTTGTGCGATTGTAATATGCCACAACAATATCACATCGCAAAATGTATAACATAACTTACGGGTGGCGGAAGGTGAAGTTAAAATTTTGCAACTGCAAATTTGCGGGCGGTAAAGGTTTAGGTGGTTCCCACCGATATCGCATTGGCAGAAACATAACATACGATAAAGGGCTTAAGGTTAAGACTTAAATCTTTCGAAATGTAGGCGGTGACGTGTTAAGTTATGGTAAAGGAAAAATGCACGAACCAAAGGTTTTGCGAAAATAACAAAGAGTTACGATGGTTTGCAATGTGGTTGGGTGTACGGTAGGTCCCACCAATATCGCATCGGCAGAGATTTAACATAATAGCGGAAAGGTTTATATGTAAACTATAAAAGTTGTGCGCGATGAAATGTGGGAAAACAATAAGTCAATGCGATGGTTGAAAACAATAAATGCGGAGAATGACTCGGTACATAATTAAATTGATGAAGTTATAAACTACGACACTGTTTATTCATAGCAGTAATGAGGAGTAAAATTGATAATAGATAAAATCCGTTCGAGTGAAGTATTTTATGGTCGATTGGGATCTCATAATCTATTATGTACCCTTATGTTCCAATTCTTTATATCATTCAATCTCTTTGTTATTCGAAGCGCTCGGCCACTTTCCTCGCGACCAAGATTTAATGCTTCGATGTCGCTTTCCTTCATGGTTGCTTTTCTTGGATATGACATCGGTTTGGCTTTACAAATATGAACCCCACCCGAATGTGATAAGGGAGACTAGATTCAATATCATGGATTGTCAAACAGGATAAACGCTGTGATTCAACTCACCGCACACACAGATGTTATTGCGCAATCCTTTATTTTTCTCTTTCCTTTTTTATTGCCTACATGGTCGGGTGGCGTGTGGATTTGCACGGTGTATGGTTCAAGCTTTCGTTAGTCGTATTTCTGTGAGTATTCATCTTGTGCATTAAATATACAACATTCTATAGCATGTGATCAGTAAAAGACGTTTATGCTGTCCCTTGTAATGGGAGGACCGACAAAATCAATCAGTCGATGGGGGAGACGGAATATTCTAGCGAAATAACGTGTCATCAACAAAACATCTTTATGCTTTCCCTTGTAATCGGAGGACCGATAAAATCAATCGTTCGATGGCAGAGATGGGATAAATCTATGCATAGGATACCGATAAAAAAAATTGGGTGAAGATTACCAAAATAACCAAGCAAGGGATGCAACAAATTTAAACATTTGCTTTTAGTTCACATGGCTGAGCTTTCTATGGAATATGGTGTTGTAAGTGTTTAACAATATTGACAATGGAAATTAAAATAAATCTGATGTGTATAGTTAGGTTTTTTTTAAAAGAGAGGTTTCATAGAAAGAGGTGCTGATCACTAAAATAAATTTTAGGTGGATGGAATATTTTTTTTTTTTTTCTAATTTTAAGTTTTTTTTATGAATTTTATTACATAATAAAAGTTTTTGTTTTTTGTTTTTTAAAATTTAAAAATTATATAGTTTCATCATTAGGGTGTTAATTTACTTTGACTATATGTTGATAATTCTAATTAACCATTTCACTATACATAGCTATATACCTTATTTTTATAGTTGTGCTACATCATCATATTTGTTTCTATTGTGGTTATGGTGACCTCTCCATTATTCATATTTTTATATCTATTTACTTCCATATTAAGTGTTCTCGAAATCCTATATGGTGTATTATTTTTCATATAGGTTTTGTCGGATAAGACCACTCCACATATTTGTTATGTTGCATATTGCTCCTACATATTAGTTGTTACATATAAGTTCCACATTTAATAGGTCAATGCATGTATGAGCTTTGCTAGATCCCTTAGCATCAATCACAAAAAAATGGATTAATCAAAGCTTGCATCCCTCGCTCAAAGCTTGGATAGTTATGCATGAATTACATAGAAAATGTCCAACACTTTGATAACTAGTTTTAAGTGTTAAAGATGGAGAATAGGTATGTCACCTATTAACATTTCTATCAAATTAAATTCATAAATCTAAAAATGAACATGATGAAAATTTATTCATTTAAACATCATATTTTGTATTTTGTTGTCCTCTTTATCCTCGTTGTTTATCATTATTCACCTAGAAAGAAGATCATTACTCTCATTTATGCTTTCCTATAGAAAAGGGGAATGTTTACTATCCCTCATGCTTGTATTTCCATTAAAGTTTGTATAATTCTAGTACATCGATTAGTAACCTATTAGTATTCAATAAATATAATAATATTTGAATGGTTTTTAAAACCTATAATTAATAGATAGCACTGATATGTTAGTAGATATTGTTATGATATACCACTGAAATAAGTTAATAAGTATGGTTTACCATTGATATCTAAATTTTAGTAGACATAGGTTAATAGAGAAAAATAAGATAGGACAAGTTAATATAATATAATATACACAAAGGAAAAGTTAATATATATACACAAGGTGTAAGACAAAATGATAGGCACAACCCAACACTAGCTCTTCTTCCACCTACAAAAATTCGTAACCCCCTAGCAAGCATCTTATTATATTGCCTAGGATTATTGAAGACCATACAACAATAGTCAACTTTACTTGTGCCCTAGAGTACCATGTCAACTTCGTACAATCATTTCTTCATGACACAATAATAAGTCATGTTGCAAGAGGGGTTGGACCATCATGTTCCATAGCATAATTTGACAAATAGAGGCCACATGGAGGCTCATGTGGGTTTCATAAATGTATGGGATTGTAACAGAATTGCTATGGGCCAATGGTGGCTAGTAAACAACAAATTTTTATCTTGACCATATTTACATTATTTATTTTACACACACAAATTTTTTTTTTTTTTCTTTATATATTTAATTACTTATTTTCATTGTTTCAACACCTTGAAATCATTACCCCTACCTTAGTAGATGCATCAATGCTATTTGTTTCCACTGAAGCTATAGTGGAAGCCATTTGTTCATTTGGTGTACCACATACTAAGATACGGTAAATTAAAATGATCCTTCATTGCAAAATGTTTCATATGCCATTAGGTCCACATTATATATATTTTTTTAATTTGTAAATAATTGTAGATGCCCTTTAATGTTTTTATAGATTAGAATAACATGCAAGGAGCCATCCACCCTATGATGAACTTATAATCCCATACCAACTTATCATATGTCTACTTAAACATTGTTTAAATGTTTGTTTCATTATTTTATTTTAGTTAACTAATTAAAATATTGGAATATTTTAGTAAGGTTGCAACATTTTTCCATTTGTTCACTATGTTTTTGACAATATTTAGCCACAATATTCCCCCATTGGTTGTTTGTTGAGATCATCACATTGCCAAAATGTTTTGGATTTTTCTTACCTACACTCTTGAAATTCCATTATTGCTACAACCCGCCAATGTTGATCATCATCTCCCTCCACCAGTTGAAGTTTCACAAGTATTGGTTTGCTCATTCAGTATGGGAAGTCCCTTAAAAGTGTATTGTATATGCAAAAGACTCTTAAAAAGTATGTGACGACACCTAAGATGCAGCAATCTAAGTCTCAATAAAAACTTAATACAATTTAATAGAAATTTAACACAACACAGTGTTTACCATGAGCTTTCATCAACATCAAAGGAAGTCTAATCAACACTTGATACATTTTGTACATGTGAATGTCATATAATTACACTTATCATATTCAATGAAAACATCTTATTCTTTGTCATTGAGACCTTCACAAAATGTCTTCTAATTTGGAGTCCTTAAATCTAACATCATAACCATACTAACTCAATTTTCTAATACTTAACACACTCCCTCTAAGATTTTGTATATAAAAGGTCAAGAATATTTTTATTCTTACTTTGTATAGTTAATATAAACATACACCTTTACTCACATATGTGTGTGAAATTATAATAATATCCTAAAGTAATTTCAAATTGAATGCAACTACCAAAAATAAGCTTCTCAATACCTGTCATGTGATTGGTATAGCCACTCCATTGTACGCTTACAAAAAATCCTTGTTTTGATTTTCTTTAATTATTCGACATGACATGAGTATTGGCTCTTCAATGGGAGGCAGTAACTCTGCCCGTGTTCACATTTCATAGTTTCTTTCGGCATTGAGCTTCATATATTTTGGAATAGTAAAATTGTACCTTCGACTTTTCTTTTCAGCTTCTGCCTCTCACGTCTTCATGTCGTAATCACTCTCACATGTTAAATGTTGCTACTAGTGGTGAATATAAAAGAAAAAATTAAATAATGTCATCACATCTTCGACCATTGAAACAATCAAAACTGCTAACGAGCGTGCAACTCTGCAAACCAACAACTTAGGAAATGACTCTAATCGGTCAACTATTACACCGAAGATCTGCAGATCAATGGCTACTCACTGCTCCTCAGCTTCATGGTCTTATCTGTTTCCAATTTATGTTGTCCCTCTTCACAAGGAGTGCTCTCTGATAACATGTTAAAATAACCTGAAGAAATATGAACGAAAACTAATTGGAAAACGTGAATTAATTTGGCACTAACAAAAGGAATCCCTAAAAATATATACGGACTAACAATTTTTAATAAATATCAAAATACTAATTGCCAGAGTATCTCCGTTAATATTATAGTTTAACACCCTTGACTTTGCCATGCGGTAGCACATGCATGGCTGGTTGACATTTCTTACAGGAGTTTTCCATGGCTAGTTCTAGCAGCTACACTTTGTCCACCGATTCTTGTTTCTGACTTGTTACGTTGGAAGATGATTGTGACCAAATACATAAATAGGTAGCATGAGTGCGAGCTCCTCTTGCCTCCTTGGGCTCCTTTAATTCAATTTCATGGTATGGTAAAACAGATGCGGACATATTTTAATATTTTCAATTATTTGTTGGTGATTATTTTCCATGCACTGCCAGAAAGAACATCAGATGTGGCATTTATTCATTTTATTTGTTATAATATATGAAGGTGTCCAGTATAACTTTTTGACATCGGGGAAATTATACATATTTGCTGCAAATTTTTAATAGAACTGTCTTGTCATCTAAAGTTTGGAAGTTTTCTTTATACTTGTATAATTTTAAGCCTGATGTTGGGTGTTTGTTGTGATGTGTAGGAGGTACTGTTAGGTCAATTTTGGCTGCTTGTAATTGCACAGTTAAGTTAGATATGCTATCGCACTTTACTCTTTGAAGAGAAAACTCTCAACATTGTAACATTCGGGCATCAACCGATAATGCAGAATATTGATCTCCAGTCATGTTTGAAGCATCTGATATAAATATTGCCGGGCCCATAATTATCCTCACATTGACAAAAAGATGAAATCCCTCCCACGAAAATAATTTATGGTCGATTTCGATCTCATCATCCTTTATATGTACTACTTAGGTTCCAATTCTTTATATCAGTCAATCTCTTTTTTATTCAAAGCCCTGGGCCCCTTTCGTGCCGGCCAAGATTTTACTTTTGGATATCATTTTCCATTATTGCTGCTTTTTCTGGCATAAGATATAGATTGGGCTTTACAAATATGAACCCCATCCAAATGATATAAGGGAGGCCAGAGTCAATATCATGGATTTTCGAACACGATAAGCTTTGTCATTCAAGTCACCCCCCCCCCACACATATCTGTGTACTATGTAGCTTCCATATTCATATCATCACTGGGACGTGCACTCTAAAGAGATTGTTGGGCACACCTTTATTTTTCTCTTTGGGCTGGTGCCAGTTCGCGTCTGGATTCCCTCTTTGTGTATGGTTCAATCTTTGGTTCCCAGTTGTGGATCAGCTTTCTTCGAGATACGTGCGTTATAATGTATTGTGCACTAAATATACAATATTATATGCAAATACCATGTGATGAAAAAAATGCCTTTATGGTCTCCGCTATAATCGGGGGTCAAGGAAAATCAATAATTTAATCGATGGTGGAGGTGGAAAATATATACACGATACCAATTACTTTTTTAAAGAAAGATTACAATTAGCATTTGCATCGAGAGGTGCAAAGTAACGTTGGAAGTGGAGACGCTCTATTTTTGCATTGGTTTTGATGGTAAAAACAGTGCCTTTTTCCACAAAGTGAAACAAGTTATTACAGAAGGGTATGTGAACCAAATAAGAAAACTAGATGGATTTGTCTTGTTTTTTAAAAGTAAACAGGCGGATTTGTCTTGATTTTTAAAGGCCCGTGCTACTAGCCCATGGATTCATTCATTTTGTTTGAACTGACCCATTTCAAGGCGAAGCTCATTGAGATGCCATGCATTCAATTCTGGTAGATTCCCTCTGGTTTAAGAGCACATGTTGTACTTCGGTGGTATCTACCATGGTTTCCATTCACGGAATGTAAGTGCATGCTTGGAGGGTTTCCCTGACATTTTGCATATAAAAAAATGTAATCATGTTGACAGTTTGCATAGTTTATTGTCAATGGATACTCCACGATTGCTAATCAAAAGAAAAAATATTTATAAGTATATCCAGCCAAAGCTGGGGCAAGTTGATACTAACTTCGTTTCTTTTAATGAAAACATGGAATAGAAAACATAAATTACTATGGTTGATCGCATGTTTGGTTGAAGTTATTTTCTACCTTCCTGAGGAATTTCATTTTAATAATTTTTAACAAGGATCAATCTAAGATTAGATGTGGGCTCTCCTTGAATCTAGATTAATCTAATCTAGATGTGGGCTCTTTCAGTGGCTTGTCTAACGGTCTATAATTAAGGGTATTTTGTTTGAATATTTGTTGTTCGTGCACTGTACCAGAGCATAAATATTTCTAAACAAGGAGTCTATAATTGTTCGAAGCATATAATTTAGATGCAGATGTTGCTTCAGCTGTCAAGTTGGTGAATAAGCTATCAAGAGCCCTATTAAAAACATCTGGGCTAGAAACATTATTGTCATTATACGCATAACCTCCATTTGTGTCCAATTGTCCGAAGAAACTACAATTTTCATAATGTAAGTAGCAGGCATCCAACTAAATTCAACCGCCAATGGCATTTCCAAAGTATTTTGTGAGGGTGAGGTTAGTGTTTGCTTCTTGTGAGCAACTGTAGCATTGGTCGACTATTGTGTCTCCTCGACATTAGAGAAGGCCATATATCTGGTTAGGACTTCGACCATATTCAGAAGTAATATATCTTGTTTGGGAAGTGTCTTGAACAAGCCTATTGAAAACTGCATTCACATTGATCTCAAACGTACTTCCTTTTGTATAGATAAAGTCTCTATTGCACAACTGTAGTACCAGATGTGGGTTGAAAATCTGTCCTGGAAGAGTAATGATAATTGAGAGGAGTAGGATTATCATGAGGATATGGCATGCGAAATATCTTCCATGGATGCCTATATTTCTAACAGCACTTTACCGGCGTGTCTAATCTGGTTTGGTGAATTGTTGGATCTCTCTGATACAGCCTCAAATGGAATCTCATTGTTTCTACTGTTAGATGACTCTAATTTTCCCAACTCCTCTGGTTCCAACAAGAAGGTGACTCTGGCAGGCGTAGTGGGTAGCATTGCGGGCAGGTTGGCTATTATTATGGCCCTTGTGTTTCTATTTTCTTGTTGTTGTAGGCGCACGAGATTATATGTAACAGAATACGCGTCGGGAACGCTGACTGTATTCACCTACAGAGAGCTACAGGTCGCAATGAATAATTTTTCTGAACATCTGGGAGGTGGGGGTTTGGCTCCGTCTTCAAAGGAACTCTACCATATGGTTATTTGGTGGCTGTAAAGAAATTGGAGGGTGTGAGCCAAGGAGAAAATAAATTTCACATGGAAGTAAGCACCATAGGTACCACACAGCTTGTAAATTTGTTTCGTTTGTGGGGATTTTTCACAGAGAGCTCCAGAAAACTGTTGGTGTACCAATATATGTCCAACGGCTACCTCAGTGCCTTCTTGTTCCACAAAAACAAAAACAATGATAAGCATCAGAAGGTGTTGGACTGGAAAACCCAGTTCAACATCGTTTTTGGAACTGCCAGGGGAATCGCTTATCTGCACGAGAAGTGAAAGGACTGCATCATATCATTCATTGGACTAGATGGTGAAATAACTGCAGCGGCACATGTGAAATCACTGCAAAGGCAGTATAAAGACAGGCGGTAGGAAAATGGTCGCTGAAATTATGCTAACAGGCTAATAGAGGAGAAAAAAGTGGCAAACTTTTATTAGCCTGAAGGGCGATACGAATGTTCTCCTATTGTCTGGAGTTAGCAGTGTTTTCTCAGCCCACTCCAGCAAAGAAAACGCCTTCGGCGTAATTAAAGTTATAGTTAAACTTGCAGCATGCAAGCTATTTTGGCAAATTGATATTTACAAGAATATGAAAGTTATAGTTAAACTTTCCGCATGCAAGCTATTTTGGCAAATTGATATTTACGAGAATATGAAGTTGATGTTTATGAAAAATGTGTTAATGTAAATGGTCGAGGCTGTCACATTAAGCGTTTATTCATTTCCCCGTGATTTGCAAAGCATACTCCACCCTCCAAAGTCTAAAGATACATTTACTTGTAAAATAAAAAATAGAATCGTGAGTGCAGCCTTTTCCACTTTACTAAAATAAAAAAATAACGACATTTCTGCACATGACTCGCCCATGGTTTTTCCCACTATTCGATCAAGAGTGCCAAAGGCATGCCTGGCCAGCATTTAAAACTGACAGGTCCCAAGTTCGAGTCCCATTAATATTAGTGTCACGCATCTTTCCTACTCACATCTCAATTACCTGCTTCCCCTTTGTCAATACAGACCTCCATTAAATATTTCGATCCTTACACACTACTCTCAGAAAAAGCAATGCGCCTGACTCCGAATTAGTTCTAGCTGAACAAAGAGATGAAAGGCAAGAGTTGCAAGTAGATGGCGAGATAGGCGACATCGGCTTTAATTATGTGCTGCATGTTGGGTATAATTGGGGCAGGGAATTCTAGCATTAACGGCCCCATAAAGACAATAGTCATTCTTGTCATGGAAAATCGATATTTCGACCACATGTTGGGTTGGATGAAGTGGCTGAATCCACAAATTGATGGAGTCACAGGCCAGGAGTCGAATCCCATATCCACCACTAATCCCAATTCTGCGAGTCTTTTCTTCAAAGAAGAGGGAGAGTATGTGGATCCGGACTTGGGGCACTCATTTCAGGCCATACGCGAGCAGATTTTTGGCTTCGAGAACACCTCCGCAGATCCTGCATCCATGAAATGATTTGCACAGCAAGCGACTTCCTTGGGGGGTTCCAACATGTCTCAGACTATCATGAATGGCTTCAGACACGAGGTTGTTCCTGTATATAATACTTTGGTAAGTGAGTTCGCGGTATTCGATCGGTGGTTTACTTCGGTACCAGCTTCGACTCAACCCAACAGACTCTACGTTCATTCTGCGACTTCCCATGGAACCACTAGCAATATACCCAAGCTATTGGCCAATAGGTACCCACAGAAAACCATCTTTGAATCAGTAGACGAGTTGGGTTTAGCGTTCGGGATTTATTACCAGAAAATTTCGGCCACTCTGTTCTACAGAAATCTTAGAAAACTCAAGTATATTGGAAATTTCCACTCCTACTCCGCTCAATTCAAGGCCCATGCCAAGAAAGGGAAACTACCCAATTATGTGGTTGTGGAGCAGTGCTACATGGACAGCAAGCTCTTCCGAGCCAAGGACGACCATCCTTCGCACAATGTAGCCAAGGGTTAGAAATTCATGAAGGAGGTGTACGAGACACTCAGATCTAGCCCTCACTAGAATCAGACCTTATTCCTCATAACCTATGACGAGCACGGCGGATTCTTCGATCACGTTCATATGCCTATGAAGGACGTGCCCAACCTTGACGACATTATCGGCCCTGACCCCTTCCTTTTAAAATTCAACAGGTTAGGGGTTCGAGTCCCCACTATCATGATTTTGCCATGGATTGACAAAGGAACAAGTTTTGACTCTCTCTCAGATTTCATCCACCCTTTCTGCACTTGTTCTTGATCTTGATCAAAATCTTTATCCATAATTCAATTATTTTCGATAAAATTGAGTATTATATGAAAAAAAATTGTTACTGCAGTGGTACATGAATCGAACAGACCATATCCATTGTCTCAGTTTGAGCATTCATCTATATCTGCCATGGTCAAGAATTTGTTCAACCTTGAATCCGATTTCCTGACTAGAAGAGATGCGTGGGCTGCAACTTTTGAAGGTATCATACAGAAGCGCAGCAGCCCAAGAACAGACTGCCTAAGTACGCTATCACATTATTAACAAATCTTGTCTGTCACCATAAGTAATTGTTGATTAAATTAGGCTTTGTTACAACTTATGCTCAAACTTCATGACACATTCGATCTGGTTTTGGATACCGTTGCAGACACTGACGAACCCTCCAAAGCTAAGGCAGAGTGGAGCGAACGAGGAAGCGAAGTTAAGCGAGTTTTAGGAGGAACTGGTGTAGCTAGCGGCTCAATTGAATGGAGATTATACTCTCAAGAGTTATATAGAGGAGATTGGGAAGAAAATGAATGTGAGAGAGGGTAACAAATACATGGAGGATTCTGTGAAACGTTTCTTTGAGGCAAGTTGATTGGCTAAAAGGCTTGGAGTTTATGACCATGAGATTGTAAAAATGAGACCTTCTCTCACTACCAGATTCACCTGTGGATCAACCTCCAAGACCAGCCATCCCTAATCGAATACGGTAGGAAAACGATCGCGGAAACTATGCTAACAGGCTAATAGAGAAGAAACAAGTGGCAGAATTTTATTAGCCTGAAGGGCGATAAGAAATTTCTCCTATTGGCTGGAGTGAGCAGTGTTTTCTTAGCCCACTCCAGCAAAGAAAATGCCTTCGGCATAAAAATAAGCTAGCAAGAGATACAACAACTTTAAACTTTTGCTTTGTTTTTTTTTTTCGGTTCACACGGTTGAGGTTTTCATGGAATATGATGCTATGACAATTTTACCATATTGACAATGCAAATAGATAAATCTACTCTCGATGTATATAGTTATGCATTTTATTAAAGAAATTATTTTAATATTTTCAATTAATTATTGGGGATTATTTTCCATACACATCACTTAGTTATTTTATTCGTTACAATATATGAGGGTGTCAAGTTTGTTGGTAAAATATGAATAAAAAACCAGAGGGATGCGTTTCCCCACACCATAGTGAATGTAATAATATGAAAAAAAGAAATTCATATACATAGTGAATGTAATAGTATGCAAAAAATAAAATTCTTATACACAGATAGACAACAATTAAACACAGAAGAGGAACTCTTTTTGAAATTTATTCAACTCTTGTCTATATTCAATTCATTATTTTTTTAAAACATATAAGATTACATTTGGTCTATATAAAATTGGTGAAGCCTGAGGTCTAATGTTATTCACTACGGGAATGCACGTAAAACAACTAGATCGTCCTCCGCGATGTTATTTTGTTTCTACACGAAAACAACGTACAAAAACAGATAAGAATGGACCTGAAATATTACTGGTTACCGCTCTGAAAACACATCACGTCTAGGCCTCCATTGCGTATCAATGATTTTAACATTTAACATATGCACAATACGGGAAAACTTATATTTTTTCGATGGCAGTGAGACAAGACACATATCGCATCTCAACTTAAGTTGTTTAGTTTGTGGGCACTACTCTCTTGAGCTTGTGGGCGTCGATATGTGATATCCTCCTGAGCTTGCCACGTGCCATTTGCAATCGCATCGTAGCATAAATAAAACAACTTTCGGGTAACTTAAATGGTAAGTCTTAAATGTTCTGAAGTGCGAAGTTTCGGGCAATCAACAACGGTAAGTGTGAAATATGAAAGGTAAGGTATAAAGAAAAAAACAAAGGTTCGAAGCAGTCAGTAATTCGGTGAGGTTTTGTCGGTCCCACCGAATCGCATTGGCGGGGATATAAGTTTCAGTTGAAGCGCTTAAGAGTTAAACGCTAAATGTTGCGAAGTGTGGGTAGCAATGCGGTAAAAGGCGGGAAGTGCAATATGGAGGAAGATAAGGAAATAGTGAAATGTAAAGGTTTGTGCATGGTTTGCAACACAGTAATGGCTCATAGCAGCTTATGTCTAAATTTTCTCTTTTAAACCATTTTTCACCAACATTAGGCATTCTAGTGGCAATAGAAATGGCATCTGATGACAGCTCAAATTTCACCCCTACAAAGTTTGATTTTTTGTTGTGTAGGTTGAGGACGAACAACCTAGTGAGCTCAGGATGACTTTGCACCTATTGGAATTTTTCACAAAATTGAAAACACCCTACACTTTGGAAACATGTGATAATCATAGGAGAGGCATTAAGCTCCATAGTGTCTGGGGGTTCCAACCTATTAACCTTCCCACCTCTGTGTTTCTGCCTCCTAGGCACTTAGCCTTCTTCACTACTAACATTTCCTCCTTCTAACATTTTGACTACTGCTATTTTGAAACAAACCCTAGCTCTGCTTGTGAAACTTGATATGAGAAGTGAATTGGAAGGATGATGAAAGGGAAACTTTGCAAGTGAGTGCAAGGAAGGTGTAGGTGTATGACTGAGCCTTTTATGCTTTGATGAATGGTTAACTTCAAATCACTGCAACCACACTACTTCATACCCTACCTGAATGATATATTCTTGTTTGTAGATGATGGAGGTTCAAACAGGGGATTTTAATGTGAATATTAGGGATTTTCACTCCTTAGGGTTTGGTCAATTCCATTTTACATTAAACCATAAAAAATTCACTAGAGGAAAAACCAAGACATCCACCTACCAATTTGAAATGGCCTTGAAAGTCCTTTGATGTCAGCTTCAAGGTATTTTTTGATGCTTTTTTGGCTTTTGCAAGTGAAGGAGGAGCTTCAGGTGAAAGCGCAGCGCCTGAACCCAGATTCGGGACCTCCCTGCCCAACACATAGTGCCTGCATGCGTTATCGGGTCCTCCCTACCCAACGCGTAGCGCCTACACACATTTTCGAGTCCTCCCTACCCAACGCATAGTGCCTACACGCAGATTGGGCCAGTCGAGCTATGAACGTGCAGCGCCTGCACACCTCTGCACGAGCCTTTAGGGCTTTCCTGTGCGAACGCGTACCACCTGCACGAATGTGTAGTGTGTGTCTCTAAATGCGCAGCACAATGCAATTTTTCACAGGGAAATCCTCTGAACGCGCAGCGCCGGACCCTGAATGTGCAATGCTGACTTGAACTTGTAGCACTGGGTAACTTGCCCGAAATTTGACTGGAAACTCATATTTTTCTTCTTGAAGGTTTTTGGTTCTTTGCAAGTGAATAATAAGGCAAATGATAGACAAAATGCCCCTTTATAGCCTAGGAAAATAAATCAAAGTTTGAGAACCCACTTTGCTAATGGTTTTTACTCCTTTTCCTTTAACTGATATTGTTTTGACCCCTTTTTGTTGTAGGTGGCTAAAAAAAATTAAATGTCACTTTCCTTTCGCTCCTTGAGTTTGACATATTCACTTTACATTTTGAGGGGCTGCACACAGTAATATTTTCAAAGTTTCTTGTGCTTTTCATCATAACATTCAATCTTCCTTTCTTAGCTTTTTCTTTCTAACCATTTTTTCTTTGTTTGCTCTGTAGGTTGCTGATATGGTGAACTTGACTTCCTTTTGGCCTATTTATGCCTTTAACTCCTTGGTTGACAGGCTATTTGTGAGAACTCTGAAATGGCTTTTCCCTTTGATATTTGGAACAAGATAACTCTACCCTTGACAATATTTAGGAGTTTAAACATAAAGGAGCACCTATCAACATTTTCTTTGTTCTTACCTCGGAGATCAAATTACCGTTTGCTTGGCAAGTGACTGAACACCTTATTTCCACCTTTCTCACTGATCCTTAGGCATGATAAACTCACCTTTGAGAAGCAATATAGATTTCAAAATTGTGTTTTCTATCTCCTCTTTTGGCCACTTCTGATATTCAGGTGCCATGACATACTAACTTAGCCTTTTCTGATATTATTGAAGTTTGATATATTCAATTTACATAGCAGCAACCTTATAATCACTTTGGATTTCCATCTTGGAGCTCAACCCTATGTTTTTATCCCTTTAATCATTGAGGTTAAATGATTGAAATGAGAGCTTCACCTTCCTCTCATTGATATTCTTTACTTCTTTTTGCTTTGAAACAATGATAAATTTCACTTTGCCAAACCTTGGGATGACATACATAGTAGCCCTTTTAAATTCTTCTTTCTGTTGTCATGATGGAAGCATGACATCTTCATTTTACCTCTTTGACCATATTTGGCATGACAAACTCCTTGAGATGTGTTTGGAATCTTTGCAAACAGTGATATTTTCAGGAACCCTTTGCTTTTATTATGGAGCCCAAACTTACCCTTTCATCTTCTCTGGTCACCTTACCAAAATCCTAGGTTTATGGGGTGCTTGAGAACAATCATCAATGTTGTCTTCTAAGTTCTCTATAGCCCTTTCAGTTTCATCCATTCTTGTCCAGTTCACCTCACCTTTTTCCATTTTTTATCTATGATTTCTGAAAAGCTTCTCTTCCTTCTTGGTTCTCTTGGTGTGTCTCCTCCATGTGATTTGGGGCATTCGACCCTTCCTTGGCACACTGCTAGCCCAATTAGACTTGGAAACCATGATTCTCCTTTAACACCAATTTCTCCCTCTATCTTTGCTATGCATGCCTTTATTGATGAGTGGGCCTCTTACCTTACCAATTTTCCATTGATATTCACTTTAACACTCTTGCAGAAATGTCAAAATACACATTTTCCTTTTGCAGAACTTGAACTTTCTAAGGTGGTCCTCTTTGGATATTTTTCTGATCTCTCTTGGACAGCCATGTGCTGATCTTGTCTTGCATTTGAACCAGTTTCTAGTACAGGAAAAACCAAGTTCAAAATACCAAGGACGACCCTACAACCTATGAAACGCTAATAACCTAGTGGGAGAATCCTTTGACTTGGTCTTTGACTGAAAGCTGGTTTGGTGTCTTCAAGTGTAGAAAACAAAGTTTTTGATAAATTGATGTATTGAAGATCCAAAATTAAATTTACTTGATTTATCTAAAGAGTCTACAGAGATATTTTGAGACCATCAGTACTTGAGGAACCTGGTGAACATGGGAAGAAACAGGCTATTTGGTAATCCTAGATGGAAAGTGGAGGGGTGAGGCAAAGGAAAAACAAAGTGCTGAGGTTATGGATGGGAAAATAGCATATAGATGAGTGGAATAAGCCCATGCGGGGTCTTTTAGGAATGGTAGGTTGATCATGGAATGGAAAAATAATAGAATAATAAAAAAAATTGTATAAGTATAATGAAGGCAGTGAGATTTCTAAAACTCACAATATTTAGGAATCTTGTTTTTATAAATCTAGGACAAGTATTTAGTCATCTACAAATAGAAAAATTATTGATGACTAACAGATGGACTGGTGTACTTAACAATTATTTCAACACCATTGGATGGTTAGGTGGTTCATGGATTTTGATAACCCTCCTTGTAACAATAGGGAGATACCTATATATTTGTTGAGGAATTTATCGATGGAGTTTCAGCGATGACTCCATGTCAAATTATTTGACATATGAAAATTCTAGGGTGTGGCTCGAGTGTCTATAGATGATAAGAAAAAATGATATGCACAACCCAACACTAGCTCCTTTTCCACTTAGAAAAATACCTAGCCCCCTAGCAAGCATCACACTGTATTGGATACTATTATTGAAGACCATAAAAAAATATTCATCTTTAGTTGCACCCTAGTGTACCATGTCTCCTTGTTAGCATCATTGCTCCATGAGACAATTATAAGTGACGTTGCAAGAGGGGTTCGACCATAATGTTTTGTAGCACAATTCGACCAATAGAGGCCACATGGAGCGTCATGTGGGTCTCATAGATGTATTAGTTTGTGACAAATTGCCATGGGCCAATGGTGGCTAGTAGACAACAAAGTTTGATATTGACCATATTTACATTACTTATTTTACACGCACAACATTTATTTATGTTTTCTTTATGTATTTAATTATATTTTTTTAAAGTTTCTACACCTTGAAAGCATTCCCCCTACCTTAGTAGATGCATCAATGCTATTTTTTTCCACTTACCCTATAGTGGAAGCCACTTGTTGATATGGTGTACCACATCCTACAATATAGTAAATTAAAATGATCCTTCATTGCAAAATATTTCATATGTTTTAGGTCTGCATTGCAGATTCATTTAATTTTGAATTAATTGTAGATCACCTTTCATGTTTTTATAGATTGCAATAATAGTGAGGAGCCATTGAACATGGGATGAGGTTATAATCCCATACCAACTTATCACGTGTCTACTTAAACTTTGTTTAAATGTTTGTTTCATTCTTTTATTTTAGTTAACTAATTAAAAGATTATAAATGTGTACTAAGGTTCCACCATTCTTCCATTTGTTCACTATGTTGTTGACAATATTTGACTACCATATTCACTCATTACTTGTTTTTTCATATTATCACATTGCCAAAAAGTTTTGGATTTGTCTTCCCTACACTTTGGAAATTATTTCCATTGTTGCTACATCCCAGAAATGTTGGTCATCACCTTCCTCTACCACTTGAAGTTTCAGAAGTGTTGGTTTTTTCATTTAATATGGGAAGTGCATTAAAAATTTATTGATTATGCAAGAGACTCCCGAAATGTAGGTGATAACACCTAAAATGCAACAAGTCAAGTCTCAAAAAATACTTAATACAATTTACCATAAGTTTAACACAACACACAACTTACCAGAAACATTCATCAACATCAAGAAAAGTCTCATCAACACTTAATATATTTTATACATATCACATAATAAAACTTATCATATTCAATGGGCACATCTTATTCTTTGTCATTTGTACCTTCACAACAAGTATTATACTAAATGGGTTATCTACGATTGTCCGTGTGGAGTCCTTAAATTTAACATCATAACCATGTTGGCTCAATTGTCTAATACTTAACACAGTACCTCTAAGATTTTATATAGAAAAGGTCAGAAATATTTTTCAGTTAATATACATACACCTTTACATATGGGTCTAAAATTATAATCATATCCTAAAGTAATTTAAAATTGAATGCAACTACCAAAAATAAGCTTTTTAATACCCGTCATGTGATTGTTTGTCATGTAATTGTTATAGCCACTCCATTGTACAGCTACCAAAGATCTTCTTCAATTATTGGACATGACATGAGCATTTCATCTTCAATGGGAGACACTAGCTCTGCCCTTATTCATATTTCATAGTTTTCTTCAGCATTGAGTTTCATAGTGTCCATATATTTTGGAATAGTAACATTGTACCTTGGAATTTTGTTTTCAGCTTTGCTTCTAACATCTTCACATTGCAATTAGTGTGACATGGTAAGTGTTGCTACTACTGCTGAATAAAAAAGAAATAGCTATACCCTTATTCATATTTCATAGTTTTCTTCTGCAGTGAGTTTCATAGTGTCCGTATAGTTTGCAATAGTAACATTGTACCTTGGACTTTTCTTTTCAGCTTCTGCCTCTTAGATCTTCACATTGTAATTATTCTCACATGGTAAATGTTGCTACTACTGGTGAATAGAAAAGAAAATAACGCCATCTGAAGGATGGACATCTTCGACTATGAAACAATCAAAACTGCTAACGAGCCTACAACTCTGCAAACCAGCAACTTAGAAAATGACTATAACCTGTCAATCATTACACGGAAGATCTGCAGATCAATGGCTACTCACTGCTCCTCAGCTTCATCCTCTTATCTGTTTCCACTTTATGTTGTCCCTCTTCACAAGGAGTGCTCTCTGATACCATGTAAAAGTAACCAGAAGAAATATGAATGAAAACTAATTGGAAAATGTGAATTAATTTGGCACTAACCAAAAGGAATCCCAAAATATATATAGTGACTAGCAATTTTTAATAAATATCTAGATATTAACTGCCAGAGTATCTCCCTTAAGATTATAGTTTAACACCCTTGACTTTGCCATGCGCTAGCATAGCCTTACCTGCATGGCTGGTTGAGATTTCTTACAGGAGATTTTCATGCTTCATGCCAGGTTCTAGCGGCTACATTTCGTCCTCTGATTCTTGTTTCTGACTTGTTGCGTTGGAAGATCATTGTGACCAAATACATAAGTAGATAAGTAGGTAGCATGAGCTCGAGATCCTCTTGGCTTTTGGGCTCCTTTAATTCAATTTCATGGTATGGTAGAATAGATGTGGACATATTTTAATATTTTCAATTATTTCTTGGTGATTGTTTCCCATGCAGTGCCAGAAAGAACCTCAGATGTGGCATTCAGTCATTTTATTTGTTATAGCATATGAAGGTGTCCAGTATAATTTTTTGACATCGGGCAAATTATACGTATTTAATAGAACTCTCTCGTCATCTAAACTCTGAAAGTTTGATTTATAATTGTATATTTTTAGGGCCGATGTTTGGTGTTTGTTGTGATGTGACGGATGTACTGTTTGGTGAATTTTAGTCGCTGGTAATTGCACAGTTAAATTAGATATGCTATCCCACTTTACTTTTTAATGAGAAGACTCTCAACATACTAACATTCGGTCATCAACCCATAATGCCGAATATGGATTTTCAGTCCTGTTTGAAGCCACTTTACTTTTTAATGAGAAAACTCACAACATTCTAACAGTCGGGCATCAACCCATAATGTAGGGTAGTGATATCTAGTCATGTTTGAAGCATCTGCTTTAGAGATTGCGGGGCCCATAATTATCCTCACATTGACAAAAATATGAAATCCCTCCCAGGAAAAATAATTTATAATTTATGGTCGATTTCGTTCTCATTATGCTTTATATGTACTCCTTATGTTCCAATTCTTTATATCAGTTAATCTCTTTGTTATTCGAAGCCCCGGGCCCCTTTCGTGCCGGCCAAGATTTTATGTTTGGATATCATTTTCCATTATTGCTGCTTTTTCTGGCCGAAGATACACATTTCGCTTTACAAATATGAACCCGATCCAAATGAGATAAGGGAGACCAGGATAAGCTTCGTGATTGAAGTCAACGCCCCACACATATCTGTGTTCTCTGTAGCTTCCATATTCATATCATCATTGCGACGCGCGAGATTGTTGGGCAAACCTTTATTTTTCTAACTAGTTCTAGTTTCAGTTGGCGCCTGGATTCGCTCTATGTGTATGGTTCAAGCTTTGGTTCCCATTTGTGTCAGTTTTGTTCCAGATACGTGCCTTATAATGTATTGTGCACGAAATATACAATATTACATTCAAATACCATGTGATGAATAAAAAGCCTTTATGGTCTCCACTGCAATCGAAGGCCCAACAAAATCAATAATTCGATGGCGGAGATGGAATATATATATATATATATATATATATATATATATATATATATTTTAAGAAAGACTAGAAAAAGCGAGAAAGACCAGAAAAAGCGAGTAAGAGATGCAATAAATTTGAACTTTTGCTTTGTTTATTTTTTGGGTTCACAAGGCTGAGTTTTGCGTGGAATCTGATGCCATTAAAGTTTTACAATATTGACAATGCACATAGATAAATTAATTTTTTTTTTGTAAGCTTTGTAGTACTTTTCTATTATCCAAAATATATAGGGCAGATTGTCATACAAGAAAAAATAAATATAGTGACCTCAACCTGCCCAAAGGAAACCAGGTCTGTTGGCCACCGCATTGAGTTAATTGCATACCAAAAACGAAATTGTCTTATCGTGCTACTTGCAGCTTTAAGAACTACAATATGTCCATAATATTTACAAATAAAATAAGTAGTTAAACTGACGAAGTCCAAAATTATAGAAACCTAAAATAGTTAACTAGAAAGATCCACAAGAACTGGAGCATTAGCAGTGGTACCTAACACCTGCTCACTGCTTTGTGTTATTTGCAACTGCTTTTCTATCTTACCAACCCTATCATTCAGCTGAATCTGAGATTTGAACATTGCATGCATGTCCAGCTTCATTTGTTGCAGTTCAAACACAATTGAAGAGTTGATACTCTTTTCCTTTTGACATGCCATAGCCTTGGCAAGAAGGCATTTCATCTTCCAGTGTCTCATTGACTGTTGAAAGAGGGAAACTCGACCCCGAGTACTGCCTGGATCTGTTATAAAATCCATTTGAGAAATCTGAGCTTCCATGTCTTCATCCTCGCTATCTGTTTGAATTTCCCAACCATGAATTTTTGTTTTAATGTTAGCCAAATTTTCTGATTCATATACCTGAGAAATATCTTGCAACACTTCTTCATTAGGCTTCCTACACCTCATGCTCCTGCCAGCCTCTGGATGAGGCTTCCTACAATCATTTTCCTTCCCTGGTTGCCCTTTAACCATATTGGAAATAGTAGAACTTGAAAAGAAGCCTGTGGGCAGAAGTAAGTCAAAAACAGGATGTAATAAAACTGAAGAAAGCTCCTTTGCAGTGAATCCAACTCGCATAGCCATACCAGTAATGAAGAGGGTGACAAAACAGCGAAGATTGTCATGTAAATTAACCAGGAAACAACCCATAACGAAATCATATAGAATATTAAGCCATTGTCTTGTCATAATAAAAGTTAACTGCCTAGAAGAGATAACAAGAGAGCCTCGAACTGAGACATATCCAACTGCAGTTTGAAAGATGACAACATAAACCATACCAGTACAAATTGAAAGAAAATGATGGCAGTGCCTACCTATCAAACCATGCCCAACAAACACTACTGGGACCATTACCCCAATAGACCAAGGGTAAACAGGAGGCACTATACAAAACCCAGGATACATGCAGTGCAGAAACAGATAGCCGAAATCATAAAAAGGCCCATGAGAAGTTTTAGCATTAGTGGTTGAACAGTCAAGACTGCCAACCATGAACCCATACAGAAGGAGCAGGAACTGAAAATGTAGTGGTTTAGAAGAGACATGACAACCCTGAGAATTATATAATGAGAAAAGACCAAGACGAGTCCAGAGAACAAACAAACCAGGAGGACTTCGGAAATGAGGGTCAATATGTATAAATCCCATGTTCCCTGTGCGAAACCACCTTGAAGAAACAGTATAGTTATCCTATAACAGTGGAAGAAGGGATGTATCATGCAGAGTAAACAAAGGTAAAAATGAAAAATGAAAGCAGGGCGTGAAAGGCGGAGTTTCCATGACATACCACGAATAGCTTCCACCCTGGCTCTGGAGAATTCGTGTCAAATCTGGATCAATCGCTTGCTCGATAACGCCAATGCAAGAACTAGACCAAGAGAAAATGGTAATGAGAATTAAAAGAGAAATAAAGCTCCTCAACCGCCGTGCATAACCCTGCATTAACTCGTCTGACAGTCGTTGGGTGATATGAACAAACTAGTGCATGAAAATCAATGCGAGAAGTGGAGACCTGCCGCTGGAGGACTACCTCCATAATAATCACACAAGGGAATTTAAGCCATCCACCACGTGGATTCACATGACCCTATCCATCAGTCCAACACCCCGATCGGGGGCGAGATCAGTCTCTATCTACGATACACTGCAGAGGATATAATTCCACAACCCAAGCTTGGTGAGAATGATTAATGTCAAGATGTCTGGTTATATTCTTACATTCCCAATTCGCCAAATAATCTGCTGCCTCATTCCCTTCCCATCGAACGTGAGTTTAGATGACATATCCTATCAGGCAAAGGAGATAACCAATATCTTCGACAAGTTTGGTTGTTCTCCAGCTCTTACTATTTTTCTGCCATGGATTTTCTTGCTGGAATTTTTTCAAAATACTAACTGCCATTGCATAATCCCCCTCAACAACTAGTCTTTGATAACCTTCCTGAATTGCAATAATTTAACCTTGTTTTAAAGCCATTAATTCAACTTCATTATTGGTAACATAACCCATAGGATAAGAATAAATGTGACAGACCTTACTAAGAGAATCTCTGAATATTCCTCCAATTCATGCCTGCCTAGGATTTCCTTTAGAAGCCCTGTCAAAATTTAATTTCAGAAAACACTGTGGTGGGGGGGTAAAAGTCGACGTAATTGAATTCAAATTTGATTGAACCTTCCATAAGGAAGCATCCAACATTTGAGGTTTCATATTAAGAGTAGCCAAGATTCATGTCTCCTTAGTTGTTACTGACCAGTCATCATCTCCCCAGCATTCCACCAGAATTGTTTCCCTGATATTCTCAACAATAGTGGTCCAGAGTTGAGGAACTTGTCTTTCAACACCTCTGAAAATTCAATAAGTTCTCTCTTTCCATATTCCCCAAAGCACAAATCCTAGAGACATTCTCTAGGCCTTATTCACCACCTCACTCTTATAGCCTCCGCTTCGCCAGGTGTAGATAGTGGTATTAGCACTGCTTATATCTCTAGCTCTCTCGCCAAATAGCGCTTCAATTCACTGCCAGATTTCATTACTAAAAGGGTAATTGTTGAATAAGTGTTCGATAGTCTCTTCATTTTGTTGACACATGATAAAAAATGAAGGACCCTGCAGTCCTCTATGTTGTAAATGATCCTAGGTTAAGGTCCTTTTATGACTTAAGAGCCACATAAAATATTCAATCTTTGGCTAAAATTTCACATTCCATATTTCATGCTAGATTGGCGCAGCAACATCCTGATTGTTATTTGATTTAAGGAAATAGGCTTCTTTAATCATAAACATACCTTTTGTTCAATATCCCCATCGTAAAATATCCTCTCCTGTAGTCGTCGATATTTTTCAAGTTTGCAATTCTCTAGACAAATTACTCCATTGAACCGTTTTAGGTGCATTGAGCCATTGATCCCTTGTTTTCCAAACACACCATTGTCCATCAACTCGAGTATTATAGTAATGATGAATGAGTCTTCTATTGGGAGAGTTTGTAAATAGAAATATTTCACCAAAATCCAATCTGCTAAATAATTTCTCACACTGCTGTAAGGAGTCTTCCCAAAAAAGTGTTGTCTGCCCTCCACACACTTCCCAAAATCTATGTTGACGGATTAGATCCATGTTTGCTGCTACTAAGTTCTAGATATTTGAGCCTTTTGGAGTAACATCTACCTTTAATTTTCCAGCGACTGTTGCAGGCATTTCGTATTTGGTCTCCCAAATATTTTTCTAGAGGTCCAAACCCCCCTATATCCATCTCCACCAAAGCTTGGCACCCATGACTTGATTTAAGATAAAAGGATCCCAAAGCCCAAGTCCCCCTGTTCTTTTTTATTTAACAAGTTTTTCCAAAGATAATAATGCCCATTTCTAGTATTTTGCGCACCTTACCATATAAATTTCTTAAAGACATTCACCAAAGTAGTACAGACTTTTTTAGGAGCTCCTCTTCTAGAGATTTGGTAGATGGGAATTTCTTGTAGTACAGATCTTAACAAAATAACTCGACTCGATGCATTGAGTGCTCTTAGAGCCCAGTTCTACAAACAATTATGGAGGCTAGTAATCAAACTCTCCCAACTTGCTGAATTGAGTGATGACAAATGCATTGGAAAACCAAGATATTTCAATGGCAAGCGGCCTACATGGAAACCGAGAGTGCGCACAATGAAACATTCTATCGCACCGGTGGTGTTAAATAAGTAAATATGAGATTTATCATTATTGATCATGGTTCCCAAAGCTTCCATAAAAATATTAAGGATCTGCATAATAGATTGGGCCTCTCTTAAAGAAACTTGAGAAAAGAGCATTATATCATCAACAAATTGTTGATGAGAAAGGGTGAGATCACGACCCCAAAGATTCAGCGCTTTGAAATGAGTATTTTCTATTTGAGCTTTAATTTATCATCCAAGCCCTTCTGCAGCAATGATAAACAAAAAAGGAGAAATAGGATCTCCTTGGCAGAGACCTCGAGTTGCATTAAGCGTTTGAATAGGAGCTCCATTAACGAGAATGGAATAAATAGGAGTGGAAATACAGGAGAATAACCATTGCAGTCACCGAGCATAAAACCCAAATGAGAGTAGCATTGCTTTCAAATAAGCCCAATTTAACCGATCATAAGCTTTCAAGAGGTCTAACTTTATCAACATACCTTGCAGTTTCTTCATTTTTAAGGAATGGATTTCCTCTTGGAATGTTACTATCCCATCCAAAATTTGCCTTCCTTTAACAAAACCTGTTTGCTTTGGGGAAATAATATTTAGGAGAATTGGTTTCAATCGATTAACCATTATAGTAGATAGAATTTTGTAAATGACATTACACAAAGCGATAGGACGGAAGCTTGAGGGGGTATCTGTCTGAGATTGCTTTGGAATCAAGGTTATAACGGTTGAATTCAACCCTGGGTATACCTGCCGTGAGAGCCTAGATTCTTCAACCAGTTCCCAAATATTGTGGCCTAGAAAAGACCAGCAGGCCTGGTAAAATTCAGCAGTAAATCCATCAAGGCATGGAGCTTTATGTGTAGGAAGATTTTTAACCACATCCTCGACCTCGGCGAAGGTAATACTTCGCATTAAAGCTAGATTTTGATCACGTGATACTAGAGATGGAATATGTGCTGTGATGCATCGAATGGCCTCTTCTCTATTATTAACAGGTTCAGTCACCATATCGTGAAAATTTCTAACAAGCAATCCTTCCATTTCATGATGCTGAAAAACTTTATTTCCATTCACATCCTTCAACGAAAAGATTCTATTATGTTGCCGCCTTTAAATAAGGGATTTGTGGAAGAAAGAGGTATTTTTCTCACCTTCCTTCAACCATTGAACCCGAGATTTTTTCTTCCATAATATCTCTTCTTGTTGAATCTGTTGCCGTACGTCCATTAGAAATTATTTCCTGTTGAATCTGTTTCATTCGATCTTGAAGAGTTTTCACAGATGTCTGAATATTTCCAAAATGCGTTTTATTCCATATTTTTTTTTCCTTCTTAATATGTTTCAACTTTAACTGAAAAGTGTGCATGCAATTCCATCCTTGAATTTGTGACGATTGCCACCAATAATTTACTTTTTCAAGGAAAGTAGGGTCTCTTAACTAGAACCATTCAAAACGGAAAGGCTTATTTTTGGGAACTTCCTTGATATCAAAGCTTAGACTGATAGGCCAATGGTCTGAGCCTAAGGAAGGAGAAATTGAGGCTTCAAAATGTAGATCAATACTAATCAGATCCTCCAAAACTAAAAAACGGTCAAGATGAGATGCTATCTGATGCGATTCTCCTCTACGATTGTTCCAAGTAAAAATACCATTCGCAGTAGGGATTTCAACCAAGTGAATATCAGTTAAAAGGTCTTGGAATGACTCCATCTCCAGATCGTCTCTACGAATTCCACCCTTCTTTTCATTAAGGTTTAATATCAAATTGAAATCGCCACCTAATAGCCAATAATTCTCCTGATGTAATAATCTCAAAGCTCTTAAACTATCCAAAAACTGTTGCTTCTCCCCCTGAAGATGAGGACCATACACTGTCATGATCATTAATTTTTCCTTAGTTCCTACAGGCCTAAAACAGCCTGAGAAACTACACTGTAAACCGAACCAATCATCACTAATTACTTCATCTGGATTCTAGAGAATTGTGATTCCTCTCACTGTACCTCTGGCATCTATAACCATTACTTCATAATGAGGGTTAAAATACTTTAGAATTGTATCAAATCGCTGCGTTGAAATCTTCATTTCTTGAAGCAACATATTTTGTGGTTTTTCCTGTTTTAATTTTTCTTTTAAATATCTCTGTTTACCTAGGCTATTTAAGCCTCGAATATTCCAGGAAAGTATTTTCATCATTGAGGTTTAGGTATTTTTTGAAATAACTTTGTTAACGGCATGATATTTCCTGTATTGATCAACATTTCTCCAACTAATTGAATTGATTCTTGGAGGGTTTTCCGGCCTTTCTTCTTGACTTGTTTTTTTTGGTGAGTCCCTACTTTATGCAAACTAGAATCTGAACTACTTACTAGTTTTTTAGACTGTGCAATTAAATAATTCTCAAAGGTTTGTTTATAGAGAGTCTTTTAATCATCTAGAATAAACCTGCCATCTAAATTCCTCCATTCATGAAGAAGTTGTTTCATAACCTATTCCTCTGCACACATATCATCCTTAGGTATTTCAATATCCATCGTCACTTGTTCTTCCGCAATTCTATCTCGAGATTCTATATTTTCAAGAGATGCTTTACATTTTATTACAGGCGTTTTGTCTATCTGTACTTCAGGGAGTGAGAGTTGCACGTCGACAATATCCTTTGATGAGTCCCCTTAACCTTGCAATATCTCAAAAGTGTTGTCAGAGGCGCGATACCTATGACTATTGGTAGGAATGGAATGTTGTCTAGGTCATTTTTTCTTGTTGGCGGCTGTAACAAAACCTTCCTCCTTGTCACGGTCTGCTTCTTTATTAACCGAAATATTACCTGATTTTAGGACAGGTTTTATACAGATGCCCATATTTATGGCACCGTCAGCAGCGAAAAGGAATATGCTCATAATCCAAGGTTTGTTGCCAAATCTTGCCTTCATATTCAAGTTCTATTGATTCTGGAAGAGGCTATGAAATATTCATATATACACAAATACGAGAAAAAGAAGTATATATACCTCGACATGTCGTCTCCATAATTTTAACAAAACTACCTAAGGAGTTACCGATCCCCTCAAGAATGTTTGGGTCCCAAAAATCCATTGGTAAAGCAAAAATCGAACCCAAACAAGTGCTGCGAAAAATTGTTCCTCATCAGGATTGTAACATTCTTCCCACTACTTGATGAATAACCCTGCATTATTAAAAAAATATGGGTCACCTTCAAATATTTGTTCTTTAACCAACAAGTTTGTAAATATCACTGTAAAAAAACCACATGGTCCAAATTTAAGGTCAAGTTGACCTCATGGCTGCCATTTATTTTGAATCCATTTCAAAAGATCTTTGTTTGTAGGCCAAATGCCTATAAGCTTAAATATTAATGCATGATATTTCATATAACCTCGATAGTCTTTTAATGTGTTGGGAGGTATGACAAACCTGGGTTTTTTTTGTGCTCGAGGAAGACACTGTCCTTTCATCTTCGACTGCCATTCAGCCCCCAGTACAGGGCTAGATCGCTGAGTAACACCGCCCAAATGTGATTTAAAACGGTTGTGTTCGCCCGCTGCCACATCTTTGAAGGAGGGGGTCGGTCCCCCTCCCGGGGCTGCCGCCATTCGCTACAATCTCGATGAGGTTGACCGTACGTCCACCCCGCTTCCTGAGGCTGCAAATTGAAAAACTGCATTCAGTACGGTTATTCAACACCCTGCAACTTTCTTGGAGCAAGTTTCCTCGAGCCAATTTTATAAATTAATTTTACTCTTAGATGTATATCGTTATGTATTTTATTAAAGAAATTTATAAATTTAGGTTAATGGAAACTTAAAAATCATTTATCATTTTTTAGTTTTATATAATTTTTATTAAATAATTATATATTTTTTCACATTTATTATTTTTTTGTTTAAATATATTAGATTGTCTTTTTATTTTTTACGAGTGTTTTGGGGAGAATCACGCTAGAGGTTTGTTGGGTCAAAACCTCCATAGATCAGGGCATGCCATTCAGAAGGACTCACACACAACCATGCTTGAATGCAAAAAACTAGTTAACAACAATAGCAGAACTCACCCGTAGTCCTACGTTCGATGTAGATCCCGTGTGGTCCAAACCCCCAGTAGCCTTTCTTCCTCCTTCAACCTGAAAACAAGAAAGAACGTGCACGGAAACCTAGGTGTACATCATATACTTCTTCTAAACGTTAGTGTAATCCATGTGAAATATTATATAAACGATAATAAATGCTTAATAATCAACCTTTTCACATATACAAATAGATATTAACACGTAAGTTCAGGAACAAGATGGTTCTTCATTATTATGAATAGCATGTACAGAAGTAAAGAGTGGAGAGATCACCTGAATCCTTCCACGATCTTCGAGAAGACCGTCGTCCGGATTCGTCCCGCCCTTGCCTCACTAAGATTCTTCCAAGACTTGTGCACTCGAGATGGCATATAAATAGATGAACATATCCAGGAAACAAGGGTTTCCTGATATAAACCTGGGAAAGTGCAGGAGGCACGGGGATTCAGACGTGAACTAGGATTCCAACAGAGTATAATGTCTATAAAATTTCTCTCTCCCTTAGGCCATACACATGAGGGGCTTTTATACTCCCTCAAAGTAGTTTCATCAGTTGGAAACAGTTGGCCACGTGCTGGGGTGGTTGAACTACCAGAGTAACCATCAACCCAACCCGAAAATAGGGAATTTTAATATATTTTTTAATGATTTTTAATGGCATACACGGAAAAGTACATGTGGACTCGCGTATACACACGAAAAATTCTGGGCATAACCGCGTATGGGGATTCTAACACTGTTTTTTAGTGAATTTTGTTCAAGTCTGTAGGAATGGGTGCCCAAAGCCATAAAAGCAATCATGAATCATATGAAGGTGAAAAATGATGCTATAACAACGAGTGTCAATTTATTTTTCTTACATTTTAATACTTTGTATTAAGGAGAATGATGATTTATTTCTTTTACTGATGCACAAAGAGTGGGGAGGGAATTTCCTCCCTGTATATGTTTAATAGATTTAATATCTATGTGAGACTGTCTTGAATCTCTGTGACTTTTTATGAATGAATCTCGGTAATTGGGGTTTGTATAATGTTGTCCCATACATAGTGCTCAGAAGAGGGGTTTAGTTATAAACTCTATGATGCATAACAAGAGAAATGAGATCGAGGTTGAGGATAGTTTGGGGTTTTTGTGGAGAAACAACTGGAATTAATTTCTAGGTAGAAATTCCAAAGAACGCCAAAGGGAGATACTTTGTTAAGTTCTGAAAAGGAAAGGCCTAGCATTGATCCTGCTCCTTGGTTTATGGATATCGATTGAATCAATCGTTTTTGTATGTCCCAACAATAGAGGGGGTTGTAGTATTATATACATAATTGAACACATCTGCACACATGACCTCTATCTATAAGTTACCTATGTGTTTATCTCATATGGAGGGTTCAATTGAAGTTGAACAAGTTTTGATCTTCTTGTTATAGAACACAGGCAGTACCACAGTCTTTGGTAGTGAACGAAAGTGAATCAGGTGGAGAAATTCATTAATGGAATAGAATAGAAGGAAGGCGAAGTAAAAAAAAGAAAGAACATAACTGTGAGCAGGAGGAGACGGAATTGTGACGGAATAGTAAAGGCGGTTCGGAAATCAAAACCCGTAGTATTCACCTTTTTTAAAAAGTGGTAAGCTGATTTACCTTTTCGAACGCGATATGTGTGTCTGTGTGACATGTGGCAAAAGGCAGTTTTTTAAAACCGCGAGTTTCGTGTTTTTTTATGAGCGTTAAAGCTCAGATGGAGAAAAAATGCGATATGCATTTATGTCCATTGGATCATTGGTGTTGGAGCGACGAGGTGTCAACCGTTGGATGTGAGTAGGAGTTAACCACTGAGACCCATTTATATCACGTGGATTTGATGGATTAAGCCTCGTGCAGTTAGTTGCGTGATATTCGTTAGATGTTAGGATCAAATGATCCAACGACTGTTGTATCGCGCAATGGGAGAGATCTAAAAAGGCATGAATTAAAGTTTTATCAATAAAAATTTATTAATATCGAAGTCTGAATATGTGGGCCGAGTGCATATAGTGTAATTAGTCGAGGTTCAATGTTAAATAGGATCGAAGTATAGTTGTGGCAAGGTAAGTTGATGGCATGTTGTGGTCCAAAGTTTTCATTTTAATTATAAATGTTAGTGAAAGAGGAAATCAAAGGATATTATAAAGGTTCTTAACATTCGAGTGGGGGCCATATTATATAATGGTTATTGATATTATAAAACGTTGGATATCGATTCAAAGGATTTGAAATATGTTGTGGGCCAGACTTTTATGTGTATCAAGTTATATGGTTACCTGGGGTTTAATAGAGTGTAGTGGGCATCAAGTTATATGCTTACCTGGGGTTTAATAAAGTGCAGTGGGCCAATATCATATTTGGGCGTAATATAGAGTCTTGACGCATATTAAAATATGTGGAAAAGCGAGAGTTTTTATTTTGGTCAGTTATATAATATATAGACCAACATATAATATGAAGAGTCTTCATATGCGTTAAACGAGGATGTGGGCCCACAAGTCCCTATTGCTATATGCAGTAGTGCATTGTTTTGTTACTAAGGTTACACCTTCAGGAAATCGGACTACTATGTGATGCAATTGTATATTGGATTGGTATGCAGTGAAAAAAGATTCATTTTGGGTTTTAGAGAAAATTTGTTTAAGTCACTTATGAATACTTATTAAATACATGGTTAATATATGGTTTTCACCATAGGCTTAAAGCATAAAATAAATTAGAGCTTCCACATGCAGAGTGTATGAATTTTCCTAGAAAGTGAACTAAGATTGGGCATTAATGGAAATGAATTATATATGCATGAGATGTAGAAAGTTGTTCGAGAGCCAAACTTGTAAAGCAGGTATACATATGTGCAGCAGATACACAACTGCAGTGAACTTGGAGAATGTGGGTCTGACAGAGGTAAACATAGATTGCAAATTTGAAGAGGTGTGCATCGAAGGGATTCAAAATTGCAGAATTAGAATGTGAAATGCACTGGAATGAAAATCTGAGTTTGTTACACTGCAGTAGCAGAAAATTCAAGCTCACAGTGAACCAAAAACTGAATGGACTGAATATATTTTCTTATTATAACTGAAAATGTAAAGTTTTATTTATTTTATATTGTTTGTGATGCAAAGGCAAGTCTCCGGTAGGGAAACAAAAGTCCAGTATAATATTGAAATTTGTACATATTGATATATTCCTCTGAATGAGTTGGACAAAGAAATGAGAAGGAAAAAGGCAAAGAGTCAGGGCTATTCACTTTTAATTCCCTATGGAATACAAACAGTCGTGTGATGAACTCTATAAATGATATCACATTGATATGCATAGAGAGGTTAGAGAATGTAGAAATGAAGCAGTGAGGTAGAGAAGAAAGAGGAGCTGATAGAGAATCTAAGAAAATGTAGAGATGATGCAAGGCAGATATGAAGGCTGGTGCACAACAGTGAAGATGGTATAGAACATAGCTGATATCCAAGTAAATCAGCAAGTGTTTTTATGAAAGAGTGAGGAAGTTGGAGCTTCCCTATCAAGTTGTAGCTTGATAGATGTCAGTTGTAGCTGGCTAAGGTAGAAGCCTCCTATAGGTTGTAGCCTGCATAAAATAGATGGAAGTTGGTACTTCCATATCAAGTTGTACCTTGATAGATGTCAGTTGTAGCTGACTGAGGTAGGAGCCTCCTGTAGGTTGGTGCCTGCAGAAAATAGTTGGGAGTTAGAGCTTCCTTGCAAGTTGTAGCTTGCAGAATTGAGGTTGGAGCCTCCTGTAGGTTGGAGCCTACATAAAATCAGTGGTGAAAGGGAGTTGGAGCTTTCCTTTGCATCACAAAAATAATAATATGTGGTTTTCTCCCCTATGTTTCCACTTATATATGTTGTCTATGTGCATGATGTCTATGTGTTGACGTGGTTTATCTAATCTGCTTAATAATTTTTGCTCACATATTAAGACTACTGTTACATTAAAAAATCTACTTGATTCTTGCTGCTCACAAATTAATATTCTCACATATTAAGTTGATCTTGAAATGAAGGTGTAAATTAGTTTAAAGGAAAGTTTTAAAAGTCCATGGATGTGTTAAATGGATTCACCCCCCCCTCTCAGTTTAACTAAGGGTTCAACAATTGGTATCAGAGCCGGTTCCTTTGGTGTAAGCCTAGTAGCTCGAAGGAGATCTGATTGAGTCATGGACTATCAAAATGTACTTGTGTTAGATACAACAAACTTTCCTGAATGGAGAGATAAGGTTAAAATAGAGTTAATGGCCTATGAACCTGAGTTATGGAAACTTGTATGTGATGGTTACTGCACAGACTCTCCATATTTTCAAGAACAACAGCGGAATGCCAAGGCAAATTGTGTGATATATAAAAATATTCATAACAAGGATATTCATTTAATAATGGATCTAACCTCTCCAAAAGAAATCTAGGACAGATTGCATTTCATGCATGGAGTAGACACTGAGGACTGCGTTGTCAAGAAGGAGAAGAGAATTAAGAAGAAGAAAATATCATGTAAAAAGGAAAATGTTCAATCAAATGAGGTACCTGCTAGTGTGAGTGGAGGTAAGAACCATGAAGAAATTACAGCTGAAGAAAATGCCAAACTTGACACAGCCTTGACTGAAATAGAAAGATTGATGAATGAAAACAAAGACCTTAATACATTGCTGCAAATATGTTATGAGAGAGAATATGAAGATAAGAAAGAGATTGTTGGCTTGAAGACACAACTTGAAGAAGCAATGAAAATAGAAGACACTCTGCCGCAACAAATGAGAGAGAAAAGTTAGGAATGTGGGAGATTGGAAGAAGAAGTAGTAAGCTTGAGAAATAAATTATAAAAGGCCCAAAGATAATTATTAATGAATACTCCTCAAATGAAAAGCTCTGAACAGTTGGATAAGAGTCTAAATGCTCAAATGTCACCTCTCACAAAGGCTGGGATAGGATATGAAGGAGAAACCAGTAAGTCCAAGGTAGAAGATAGCAAGAATATCATATTTGTAAAAGCTGTAAAGGATAATGAAGCAGCTCAGAAGGTTCCTTCAAAATTAGAAGTCAGCAAGAACATGATTTTTAAAGAAACAAGTAGAAACAAAGCAACAACATGAAAGGACAGAGAATGAGAGGATGAAATAGTCAGCTGCTAAAGGCTCATACGCTCCTGAAGATGAATTGAATAAATTTGGAAGATGTCAAAGAAGGTTCTTTCCTCCTATGGGAAGTATCACTTGTTTTTCCTGCCACAAACCTGGACATACTGCAACATATTGTAAGAAAAAGAAAATCCAGTCCAACCAGCAAAGAATGCAGCAAATGAGAAGACTACCTCAAGCAAGCAAATGGAAAATACAATCTTTCACCAGGTACACAAATAATTTCCATGGCTACTGTTATGCATGCAATAATTTTGTACATAAATCTGTCGAATGTAAAATGTATTCAAAAAGGGGAACAAAGTATTATACATCAGCTCAAAGGTACCTTGGTAAAATAAGATATTATACATTCCACAAGCTTGGTCACAAAGCAAAAGACTGTAAACAACTATTTACATTAAAGAGATCTAGACAGATGATGGAATCTAATCAAGTCAATCAATACTATGAATCAAAAAGAAATGCAGACATTATGAAGAACCCTAATAAAGTATGGAAGGAAAAGAGAAAGGGGGAGCCTGTTACCTCAATAAAATAATGAATCGATCATAGCCTCAGGGGGAGCTACTCTGGGAAGCAACACAAATATCCAACCAATGAAAAATATGAAGCAACATACCAGGGGGAGAGAAATTCATAACTAGTCCCCAAGAAAGTAGTCTAAGAAGAGCTCCTTGGAATAACAATAGCCAAAGGGTCAGGAAGGGAGAGGAAAATTCCTCTAACAAAGAACTATAGAGGAAGAATATTATTTGAAGCATCCAATAGCCGATAGATTGATGAAGGAAGAGAAGGCAACAAGAAGCCTTGGTAGTAGAAAGAACATCATCCATGAACATGTAAGCTAAGAAGACATCAACACTTTAAGTGATGATCATATTGTGCATCATACTGCTAGAATTAACAATGAATCACATTAAGAAGGATGAGTAAGAAAAGTTCCTATCATCATTATGTGAATACATCATCTATGAAAAGTCCCCTTGGAAGAATGCAGTTAAGTGCGTGATAAATCTCTAAGTGATTAATCCATGAAGATTCCTAGTAGAGAAATTGAAGATGTCATCCCAAAGACCTTTATGTTAGAACAATTGAATTGTATATAAAGAAGCAATGATTTTGGAGCAGTCATAGAAAAGGAAATGCAGTGACATTATTTTAAGCCAGAATGACAGACTTAGCAAAAGGTCAATGATGCCAAGATCAGTTTCAGCACATTGATGATTGTTGTTGAGAACAGTAGAGAGCGAAATAATAGAAACTATGAAAGTTGTCTTAACATTGGGTTCATGTGCAAGCTAAAGTGAAAGTAGTATTAATTGGTATTTGGCACAAGCAACATATATATCAACAGAATACCAAGTGTTATCAGTGGAGCAACAGTATGGTACAGGTCCTCCTGATCAAAGGATTATGGCAAGAGTACATCAAGGTAGTATCCCAACGTTATCTGCATTATTAAAGAATAAAAGGGCCAATGAAAGGGAAAAAGAATCATTATCTTGTTTACACTTGAAGTATTACGTTGAGCATTATCTATTTCTAGATATAACTGCATGCCTTCCTGAAGTCCGTACATATATATAGCTTCAAGGTCTCTTCCTTAAGATCATTCATAACACCATGTGAAGTCTGCTTGCTGAGATATCAATCAAACATCTTGAATATGTTTTTGTTGAAAATCATCATGACAGAATAGTTGTGTTAATCTAATAGTTGAAGCTCAAAATTTTGTTAATGATTCATCTCAAGCATACTCCAGCTGAAAGGAATTGCTGGTATTTCACCATTAAAAGGAGGTTGATCACTGACATACATACACCCTTATGTCATAAAGAAAATTGAATGGTTGATTAGTGAGACTGAATAATACACTGAATGTATCTAGTGTCAAGGGTTTGTTTTGAAAGTACATTGTCCAAGCAGTAAAGTCATTTGATCTCTAAGATTGAAAGATATTATCTAATATCACAATAAGTTGTAAACTTCGGCTTGATTCATTGATCACATCAGGAACAAAGACCTTTAAGCTATTAAGTGTAATATAATTATCAGCATCCTAGCTCATATCATCACCAACAGGTAGGAAATGTGAACCACAACTATAAGAGATATATTGGCACCATCATCATAATTGAACATATGTTGTACTGCAGATGTGTATTGTAGAAGAAGACTTATTCCATCTACAATATTCCTCAACAGATATGGATTTCTGATGAAGATAATATGAGAAACTGAAGTATATTTGAAGCATTATCAGTATTTTAGCTTTGGTCCAATGATGAATCTCTGATTCTATAAGTCTAACTATTTATGGTTGTTCTATCATCACCTACACTCTATACAAGTGCAAGAAGTCTATGCTTTGGGATTGTATCAACTTACTGTGTATATACAAGTTCAATAATTCTCAAAAGTGTTCTCTCAACAATCCTTGTACACCAGTTTGGAGCAGCATGGTATAAATTCATAAGAATATGGCCTAAACACAATTTAGAGAAAATAAATGCAAAGATAGAATCTACACTGAGAGATGTGCAACCCGTTTCCATTGATGTCAAAGGGGGAGGAAAAGCAAGAAAAAGAAGATAGGCAGAGGAAGACTTGGAGGAAGCATTGGAGTATTGGTGGATGTGTTGCCATCAGTGCCAAAGGGGGAGACTGTTGGAAATATTGTCATTGATGGCAAAGGAGATGGAAAAGGAATAACACTTGAACCTGCAATAAGGCAAAGGAGACAAACAAGTAGCAGAGGTAGTAGTAGCAGAACTGGAGAGCTGCAGAGTGTGTGAGTGATTCAGTTTGAACAAACAGGGTTTGTTCCTGTAAACCAATTGATGTTGAAGACCTGGCCAGGGGCTAGAGAGCAAAGGTTTATTTGAGAATAGAGGCAGAGTAGGAGGATAGAAGGGCCATCAAATTTGTGTGAATAGACCTGTAGAGTTGTACAGAGTAGTGTTGTAGGAGGGCCACTTGAATGGAAGATCTGGCCAAGGACTAGGAACCTTTGTATGTAAATCCATTCGGATATAAATGAAAGAAACTATTCTTGAATGTATATGTTTAATAGATTTAATATTTGTGTGAGACTGTCTTGAATCTCTGTGACTTTGTATGAATGAATCTCGGTAATTGGGGTTTGTATAATGTTGTCCCATACATAGTGCTCAGAAGAGGGGTTTAGTTATAAACTTTGTGATGCATAGCAAGCGAAATGAGATCGAGGTTGAGGATAGTTTGGGGTTGTTGTGGAGAAACAATTCGAATTAATTTCTAGGTAGAAATTCCAAAGAAGGTTGAAGGGAGATACTCTGTTAAGTTCTGAAAAGGAAAGGCCTAGCATTGATCCTACTTCTTGGTTGATGGAGATTGATTGAATCAATTGTTTTTGTAGGTCCCAACAATAGAGGGGGCTGTAGTATTATATACAGAACTGAATGCATCCGTACACATGGCCTATATCTATAAGTTACCTGCATGTTTATCTCGTATGGAGGGTTCGATTGAAGTCGAACACGTTTTGATCTTCATGTTATAGAACGCAGGCAATACCACGGTCTTCGGTAGTGAACGAAAGTGAATCGAGTGGAGAAATTCATTAATGGAATAGAATAGAAGGAATGTAGAGTAAACAAAAGGAAGAACGAAACTGTGAGCAGGAGGAGATGGAAGCATGACGGAACAGTAAAGGCGGTTCGGAAATCAAAACCGGCGCTATTCACATTTTTTTAAAAGTGGTAAGATGATTTTCCTTTCCGAACACAATATGTATCTCTGTGTGACACGTGGTAGAAGGCGGTTTTTTAAAACCACGAGTTTCATGTTTTTTCTAAGCGTTAAAGCTCAGATGGAGAAAAAACGCGACATGAATTTATGTCCGTTGGATCACCGGTGTTGGTGCGACGAGGCGTCAACCGTTGGATGTGAGCGGGAGTTAACCACTGGGACCCATTTATATCACATGGATTTGATGGCTTAAGCCTCGTGCAGTTATTTGCACGATATTCATTAGATGTTAGGATCAAATGATCCAATGGCTATTGTATCGCGCGATGGGAGAGATCTAAAAAGGTATGAATTAAAGTTTTATCAATAAAAATTTATTAATATCGAAGTCCAGATATGTGGGTTTGAGCGCATATGGTGTAATTAGTCGAGGTTGAATGTTAAATAGGATCGAAGTATATTTTTGGCAAGGTAAGTCGATGGCATGTTGTGGTCCAAAGTTTTCATTTTAATTATAAATGTTAGTGAAAGTGGAAATCAAAGGCTGTTATAAAGGTTCTAAACATTCAAGTGGGGGCCATATTATATAATGGTTATTGATATTATAAAACGTTGGATATTGATTCAAAGGATTTGAAATATGTTGTGGGCCATACTTTTATGTGTATCAAGTTATATGTTTACTTGGGGTTTAATAAAGTGCAGTGGGACAGTATGATATTTGGGCGTAATATAGAGTCTTGATGCATATTAACATATGTGGAAAAGAAAGAGTTTTTATTTTGGTTATTTATATAATATATAGACCAGCATATAATATTAAGAGTCTTGATATGCGTTAAATGAGTATGTGAGCCCACAAGTCTCTGTTGCTATATGCATTAGTGAATTTTTTTGTTACCAAGGTTACAACTTCAGGAAATTGGACTACCGCGTGATGCAATTGTATATTGGATTGGTATGCAGTGACAAAAGATTCATTTTGGGTTTCGAAGAAATTTTTTTGAAGTCACTTATGAATACTCATTAAAGACAGGGTTAATATATGGTTTTCACCATAGGCTTGAAGCAGAAAAGAAATTAAATATTTTGCATGCAGAGTGTATGAATTTGCCCAGAAAGTGAACTAAGATTGGGAATTCATGGAAATGCATTGTGTATGCATGAGATGTTGTGATTTGTTTGAGAGCCAAACTTGTAAATTAGGTATATATATGTGCAGAAAATACACAACTATAGTGAACTTGGATAATGTGGGTCTGACAGAGGTAAACAGAAATTGCATATTTGAAGAGGTGTGCAGTGAAGGGATTCAGAATTGCGGAATCAGAATGTGAAATGCACAGGAATGAAAATGTGAGTTTGTTACACTAAAGTAGAAGAAAATTCAAGCTCACAGTGAACCAAAAACTGAATGGGCTGAATAGAAATTCTTGTTGTAACTGAAAATGTAAAGTTTTATTTATTTTGTATTGTTTGTGATGCAAAGGCAAGTCTCTGATAGGAAAAAAAACTCCACTATAATATTGAAATTTGTACATATTGTTATATTCCTCTGAATGAGTTGGAAAAATAAATGAGAAGGCAAAAGGCAAAGATTCAGGACTATTCACTTTGAATTCCCTGTGGAATACAAACAATCATGTGATGAACTCTATAAATGATATCACATTGATATGTATAGAGAGGTTAGAGAATGCATAAATGAATTACTGAGGCAGAAAAGAAAGAGGATCTGATAGAGCATTTGAGAAAATGCAGAGATGATGTAGGGCAGATATGAAGGCTAGCGCACAGCAGTGAAGATGGTACAAAATAGAGCTGATATCCAGGTAAATCAGCAAGTTTTTTTATGAAAGAGTGAGGAAGTTGGAGCTTCCCTATCAAGTTGTAGCTTGATAGATGTCAGTTGTAGCTGGCTGAGGTAGGAGCCTCCTGTAGGTTGTAGCCTGTAGAAAATAGATGGAAGTTGGTGCTTCCATATCAAGTTGTAGCTTTATAGATGTGAGTTATAGTTGGCTAAGGGAGGAGCCTCCTGTAGGTTGGTGCCTGCAGAAAATAGTTGAGAGTTGGAGCTTCCTTGCAAGTTGTATCTTGTAGAATTGAGGTTGGAGCCTCCAGAAAATCAGTGGTGAGAGGGAGTTGGAGCTTTCCTTTGCATCACAACAATAATAAGATGTGGTTTTCTCCCTTGTGGGTTTCCACTTATATCTGCTGTCTATGTGCATGATGTATATGTGTTGATGTGGTTTATCTAATCTGCTTAATACTTGTTGCTCACATATTAAGACTGCTATTACATTAACAAATCTACTTGATTCTTTCTTCTCACACATTAAGATTTCTCACATATTAAGTTGATCTTGAAATGAAGGTGTAAATTAGTTTAAAGGAAAGTTTTAAAAGTCCATGAATGTGTTAAACTGACTCACCCCCCCTCTTAGTTTAACTAAGGTTTCAAGAGTTGGTATCAGCGCCGGTTCCTTTTGTGTAAGCCTAATAGCTCGAAGGAGATCTGATTGAGTCATGGAATATCAAAATGTACCTATGTTAGATACAACAAACTTTCCTGAATGGAGAGATAAGGTTAAAACACAGTTAATGGCCTATGAACCTGAGGTATGGAAACTTGTATGTGATGGTTATTGCACAGACTCTCCCTCTTTTCAAGAACAACAGTGGAATGCCAAGGAAAATTGTGTGATATATAACAATATTCATAACAAGGATCTTGATTTAATAATGGATCAAACCTCTGCAAAATAAATCTGGGACAGATTACATTTCATGCATGGAGTAGACACTGAGGACTGCATTGTCAAGAAGGAGAAGAGAATTAAGAAGAATAAAAATTCCTTTCAAAAGGAAAATTTTCAATCAAATGAGGTACCTGCTAGTGTGAATGGAATTAAGAACCATGAAGAAATTACAGCTGAATAAAAGGCCAAACTTGACACAGCCTTGACTGAAATAGAAAGATTGATGAATGAAAACAAAGACCTTAAGACATTGGTGCAAATATGTGATGAGAGAGAATATGAAGATAAGAAAGATATTGTTGGCCTAAAGACACAACTTGAAGAAGCAAGGAAAATAAAAGACACTCTGCTACAGCAAATGAGAGAGAAAAGTTAGGAATGTGGGAGATTGGAAGAAGAAGTAGTAAGCCTGAGAAAGAAATTATAAAAGGCCCAAAGAGAATTATTAATGAATACTCCTCAAATGAAAAGCTCTGAACAGTTGGACAATATTCTAAATTCTCAAAGGTCACCTGTCATAAAGGCTGGGATAGGATATGAAGGAGAAACTAGTAAGCCCAAGGTAGAATATTACAAGAATATCATCTTTCTAAAAGCTTTAAAGGATAATGAAGTAGCTCAGAAGATTCCTTCAAAAGTAGAAGTCAACGAGAACATGATTTGTAAAGAAACAAGTAGAAACAAGCAGCAACATGAAAGGACAGAGAATGAGAGGATGAAACGGTCAGATGCTCAAGGCTCATATGCTCTTGAAGATGAATTGAATAAATTTGGAAGATGTCAAAGAAGATTCTTTCCTCCTATGGGAATTATCACTTGTTTTTCCTGCCACAAACCTGGACATACTGCAGCATATTGCAAGACAAAGAAAATCCAGTCCAACCAGAAAAGGATGCAGCAAATGAGAATACTACCTCAAGCAAGCAAATGGAAAATACAATCTTTCAGCAGGTGCACAAATCATTTCCATTGCTACTGTTATGCATGCAATAATTTTGGACATAAATATGTTGAATTTAAAATGTATTAAAAAAGGGGAACAAAGTATTATACATCAACTCAAAGGTACCTTGGTAAAATAAGATGTTATACATGCCACAAGCTTGGTCACAAAGAAAAAGACTGTAAACTGCCATATACATTAAAGAGCTCTAGACAGATGATGGAATCTAATCAAGCCAATCAAAACTATGAATAAAAAAGAAATGTAGACATTATGAAGAACCCCAATAAAGTATGCAAGGAAAATAGAAAGGGGGAGCCTGTTACCTCAATAACATAATGAATCCATCATAGCCTCAGGGGGAGCTACTCTGGGAAGCAACACAAATATCCAACCAGTGAAAAATATGAAGCAACATCCCAGGGGGAGAGAATTTCATAAATAGTCCCCATGAAAGTAGTCTAAGAAGAGCTCCTTGGAATAACAACAGCTAAAAGGCCAGGAAGGGAGAGGAAAATTCCTCTAACAGAGAACTATAGAGGAAGAAAATTATTTGAAGCATTCAATAGCTGATAGATTAATGGAAGAAGAGAAGGCAACAAGAAGCCTTGGTAGTAGAAAGAACATCAGCCATGAACATGTAAGCTAAGAAGACATCATAACTTTAAGTGATGATCACATTGTGCATCATACTGCTAGAATTAAAAATGAATCACATTAAGAAGGATGAGTAAGAAAAGTGTCGATCATCAGTATGTCATTACATCATCTATGAAAATTCCCTTTGGAAGAATGCAATTAAGTGAGTGATAAATATCTAAGTGATCAACCCATGAAGATTCCTAGTAAAGAAAATAAATATGTCTTCTGAAAGATCTTTATGTTAGAAGAGTTGAATTGTATATAAAGAAGCAATGATTCCAGAGTAGTCATAGAAAAGGAAATGCAATGACATTCTTTTAAACCAGAATGATAGACTAAGTAAAAGGTCAATGATGCCAAGATCAGTTTCGGTACATTGATGATTGTTGTTGAGAACAGTGGAGAGCTAAATAATAGAAACTATGAAAGTTGTCTTAACATTGGGTTCATAGGAAAGTTGAAGTGAAAGTAGTATTAATTGGTATTTGGCACAATCAGCATACCTATCAACAGAATACCAAGTGTTATCAGTGGAGCAGAAGTATGGTATAGGTCCTCAGGATCAAAGGATTATGGCAAGAGTACATCAAGGTAGTATCCCAGCGTTATCTACATTATTAGAGCATAAATGGGCCAATGAAAGGGAAAAAGAATCATTATCTTGTTTACACTTGAAGTAGTACATTGAGCATTCTCTATTTCTAGATATAACTACATGCCTTCCTGAAGTCAGTAGATATATATATCAAGGCCTCTTCCTTAAGATCATTCATAACACCACGTGAAGTCTGTTTGTTGAGATATCAATCAAACGTCTTGAATATGATTTTGTTGAAAATAATCATGATAGAATAGTTGTGTTAATCTAACAGTTGAAGCTGAAAATTCTGTTATTGATTCATCTCAAGCATACTCCAGCTGAAAGGAATTGTTGGTATTTCACCATTGAGAAGAGGTTGATCACTGACATACATACCCCCTTATGTCATAAAGAAAATTGCATGGTTGATTAGTGAGACTGACCAATAAACTGAATGTATTTAGCCTCAAGGTTTTTTTTTGAAAGTACATTGTCCAAGCAGTAAAGTCATTTGGTCTCTAAGATTGAAAGATATTATCTAATCTCAGAATAAGTTGTAAACTCTGGCTTGATTCATTGATCACATCAGGAACAACGACCTTTCAGCTATTAAGTGTAATATCATTATCAACATCCTAGCTCATATCATCACCAACAGGGAGGAAAGGTGAACCAAAACTATAAGAGATATATTGGCACCATCATCATAATTGAACAGGTGTTGTACTGCAGATGTGTATTGTAGAAGAAGAATTATTCCATCTAAAATATTCCCCAGTAGATATGGATTTATAATGAAGATAATACAAGAAACTGAAGTATATTTGAAGCATTCTTAGTATTTTAGCTTTGGTCCAATGATGCATCTCTGATTCTATAAGTCTGACTATCTATGGTTGTTCTATCATCACCTACACTCTATAAAAGTGCAAGAAGTCTGTGCTTTGGGATTGTATCAACTTACTATGTATAAACAAGTTCAATAATTCTCAAAAATGTTCTGTCAACAATCCTTGTACACAACTTTGGAGCAGCATGGTATAAATTCATAATAATATGGCCTAAACACAATTCAGAAAAAAGAAATGCAAAGATAGAATCTACACTGAGAGATGTGCAACTTGTTTCCATTGATGTCAAAGGGGGAGGAAAAGCAAGCAAAAGAAGATAGGCAGAGGAAGACTTGGAGGAAGCATTGGAGTATTGGTGGATGTGTTTCCATCAATGCCAAAGGGGGATACTGTTGGAAATATTATCATTGAAGGTAAAGGAGATGGAAAAGGAATAGCACCTGAACCAACAATAAGGCAAAGGAGACGGACAAGGATTAGAGGTAGAGAAGGAGGATAGAAGGGCCATCAAATTTGTGTGAATAGACCTGTAGAGTGGTACATAGTAGTGTTGTAGGAGGGCCACTTGAATGGAAAATCTGGCCAAGGACCAGGAATATTTGTAAGTAAATCCATTCAGATATAAATGAAAGAAACTATTCTTGAATGTATATGTTTAATAGATTTAATATTTCTGTGAGACTGTCTTGAATCTCTGTGACTTTGTATGAATGAATCTCGGTAATTGGGTTTTGTATAATGTTGTCCCATACATAGTGCTTAGAAGAGGGGTTTAGTTATAAAATATTTTATGCATAACAAGCAAAATGAGATCGAGTTTGAGGATAGTTTGGGGTTGTTGTGGAGAAACAATTGGAATTAATTTCTGGGTAGAAATTCCAAAGAAGGCCAAAGGGAGATACTCTGTTAAGTTCTGAAAAGGAAAGGCCTAGCGTTGATCCTGGTCCTTGGTTGATGGAGTTCGATTGAATCAATAATTTTCGTAGGTCCCAAAAATAGAGGGGTATGTAGTATTATATACATAACTGAATGCATCCGCACACATGACCTCTATCTATAAGTTACCTGCGTGTTTATCTGGTATGGTGGGTTCGATTGAAGTCAAACACGTTTTGATCTTCTTGTTATAGAAAACACGCAATACCATGGTCTTTGGTAGTGAACAAAAGTGAATCGGGTGGAGAAATTCATTAATGGTATAGAATAGAAGGAAGGCAGAGTAAACAAAAGAAAGAATTGAACCATGAGCTAGAGGAGATGGAACCATGATAGAACAGTAAAGGCAGTTCGGAAATCAAAACTGGCATTATTCGTGTTTTCTTAAAAGTGGTAAGCTGATTTTCCTTTTCGAACGTGATATCTATCTCTATGTGACACATGGAAGAAGGTGGTTTTTGAAAACCGCGAGCTTCGTGTTTTTTCTAAGCGTTAAAGATTGGATGGAGAGAAAACGCGATATGCGTTTATGTCCGTTGGATCATCGGTGTTGGTGCGACGAAGCATAAACCATTGGATATGAGCAGGAGTTAACCACTGTGACCCATGTATATTGCGTGGATTTGATGGATTAAGCCTCGTGCAGTTAGTTGCATGATATTCGTTAGATGTTAGGATCAAATGATCCAACGGCTGCTATATCGCGCGATGGGAGAGATCTAAAAAGGTATGAATTAAAGTTTTATCAATAAAACTTTATTAATATCGAAGTCCAGATATGTGGGCCAGAGCGCATATGGTGTAATTAGTCGAGGTTCAATGTTAAACGGGATCTAAGTATAGTTGTTGTAAGGTATGTCGATGGCATGATGTGGTCTAAAGTTTTCATTTTAATTATAAATTTTAGTGAAAGCAGAAATAAAAGGTTGTTATAAAGGTTCTTAACATTTGAGTGGGGGCCATATTATATAATGGTTATTGATATTATAAAACATTAGATATCGATTTAAAGGATTTGAAATATGTTGTCGGCCAGACTTTTATGTGTATCGAGTTATATGGTTACCCGGGGTTTAATAAAGTGAAGTGGGCCAGTATGATATTTGGGCGTAATATAGAGTCTTGAAGCATATTAACATATGTGGAAAATCAAGAGTTTTTATTTTGGTTAGTTATATATGTTGAGATTGAAACAAGATGATGAGCTTAGTGGAAAGAAGTTGCCTTCACTAAGGTGGCCCGCAGGCTATTTTTGGCGCAAGTCTATTTTTAGACTATGTCTATTTTTAGACATGTTGATCATATTCTATGAGTTGCAGGATGCTATTTGTGGATGGTTGACTGCTGGAAGAATATAAAGGGACATTTTACTCTCATCTAAAAGATAAATGTCAAATATTATTAGCCTCTTAATAAATAATTGGACTATAAACATTATCTTATTCTCGGGAGCACTTCGGGCCTAAGCTCGATGTGGCATAGGAGATGACAGAAGGAATACACGCATGCTGAGGTTAAGTGGAGCTATCGTATGCAGACTTCTGGGCTAGAACTCAAGGACAGAGTTTGTGGATATTGAGGTAGTTGATGGAGTTGTGTTTTTCCACAACTGAAAACTGAAAGGTTATAAAGAGGGGAGTCAGTTGTATCTAGTCTAACTGATTGATACACTAGTGAGAGTGGTGTGAATTAATTATTAATTAATTCAATAATTATTAACTCATTAATCAACTAAATAATACACCAGTTAACTACAGTGCATGAACATTTTTAGTGGAGACCAATGAAGAGGTAGGTGAAAGAGCAATGTGACTATCAGTTGTGACTATAGTGTTGCATGATTCGCAACAACCAGTGATTAGAGATGCCAATGAGGATTGAATGAGCAAGGCTGGAGAAATTTGAGTTCATTCAGAGCATTCTTAAGCAGTGATTGTGCAGTAGAGGCAAGCTAGCAAGTGGCAGAGATTGGAGCATGTGTTTTGCTAGATCGGACCTGATTAGTGTGTAGCAATTGGAGATTGTACTGAGAGATTTGTGAGGAGCTTTGTATAATTTTTGTTACATGATATCTATGACATATAATATACAGATAGTTGAGAGTTTTCATCTTTAATATTTCCCATAAATATTTTTTTCATATGTGTGATTGTTTATGTTTTTAATGTGCGCATGCGATTGTTTTTATTTCTGCAGTTAATGATCAATGGTAGAATAGATTCTGTATTGTGCATGAAGTTAAAATAGTGTGTGATTAGGAGAATCTCGGTGTATAACATATCATTTATCAAATTTCTACATGGTATCAGAGCGATATTGATCATTTGGAGCAATTGTAAAACATTGAAGCGGTTGATTTTTGTGCTAGTGGAATTCGAATTTGCAGCAGTGTTTTCTTGGTGTCAAAGTTGAGATGCCTTTCAATGGATTGTGATTGGATTATTCCCTTGAGGGAAACTAAAATTATATTTCATGGAAGGATAGGATGAAGGCGGTGCTAGATGACAATGGGTTGAAGGAGTTCATAGATGCAGAAATTCCAAAACCTGCTTCTAGCGATGTTACCGCACTTGACGCATGGCAAAAGAAGACATCAAAGTGTCGAAGAATTATGTTGGAAGGTGTAAAGGATCACATTGTGTCTAGCCTTCATGGTAAGGCTTCTCCATTCTTCATGTGGAAAGTGTTGATAGACTTATTCCAAAGCAAGAGCGACCAGAGGAAGTTGGCGCTCAAGGATAAACTCAGGAACATAAAAATGGAGAAAGGCGAAAGGATGCCCAAGTACCTCACAAAGTTCATCCAATGCAGGGATGAGCTGGGAAGTTTGGGGTGGCTGTAGATGATGAGGACTTGATGAGCTTGTCTCCCCTTGGGCTTCCGAAGAGTTTTCATTCCTATTAGGACTCTGTCAATGGTCCAGAGAAATTGCCAGGATGGGAGCGACTTTGGTCGGATCTTGTTCAAGAGGAGATAAGGTGAAGTACAAAGGAAAGATCTTCATCAAAGAACTCAGATGATGAAAATTGCGCTTTGGCTGCCAAAGCAAGGAAGGGGAAGAGCAAGAAGAATTCTTCTCAATCCTGTGCGAAAGGCAAGAAGCAGAACATGTGCATGGTGAAGTGCTTTCATTGTCACTACAACATTGTGACATTATTACCAATTGGGTCTACAGCACAAGAGCAGGTAAAATACAAGTCATCGGATCTCTACTGGAGAGGCCTTAGCCTCGCAGTTTGAGCTGGATTTTTTGTTGATTGCATGCTTGGTCTCAAGTGTGATGGGTTCAGTGTGGTTTCTGGATAGTGGTGCATCTTTTCTCATGATAGGAGATCGAGATTTGTTTACTGATCTGGATGAGAAAGATCTTGGAGTGCACATCGAGATGGGCGATGATGGTAGATACAGTGCGACCGGTATCGGTACCATTTCCTTTGAGAGGGAGTCTGGTAAACCCTTCGTATTGAAGGAAGTGATTCATGTTCCAGGATTGAAGAAGAATCTATTCTTTGTATATGTTAGAACATTAAGGATATGATAGTGTCTTAGAAGTAGGAAAGGCTTCAGCAGCATGCTAAACAGAATCCAAGGATAGGGGTTCGAGTTAAGAACCTTATCAATTGTAGATGGTCGCACAGCAATGATGCAAGGTAGAAGGAGACAGCTGGATGATATAGCTGTGGCCGAGATTGGGCCACCATTTCTAAGAGCTTTTGAAAATTTTGCAAAGATATTTCCTTTTCATCATTTCAAGGTACTTTACAGAGAAATGATTAGGTGCAAGGGGTGTATCTTGGGAAAATTTGTGAAAGCCACCTTTCACGAGAAGGATAGTCGCGCCACGACGATCCTTGAGAGAATTCACACAGACGTGTGTGGACCTTTCTCAATAGCTTCGATAGCAAAGCACAGGTACTATGAGATCTTTGTTGATGATTATTCCTTGGAGTACCGGATCTCTCTATGGCATAGTTGAGCAGACAGCTCACAAAGTTCTCGTGATTTCCTCATGCACCGGTTGAGAAATAATTAAAGAAGGTATGTTTTAGGGAGGACATAGGGAAACCCATCTCTGGCAAATTCAAGGACTTTTGCAGCATAGAAGGAATTCGAAGAGAGATCATAGCACCTCATAACCCACAACAGAATGGGGTTGCTGAGCGGAAGAATAGAACGATCGTGGGTGTTGCACAAGAGATTTTGCATGATCAGGGCCTTCCCATACACTTGTGGGCTGAGGCATGCAATATTTCGGTTTATGTGAAAAACTGTTGTCCTCACAGGATACTTGGCATGATTACACCTGAGGAGGCATTTTCTGGTAAGAAGCCCGATATTTCTCATTTGAGGATTTTTGGTTCACCTTTTTACATTCATGTGACGAAGGATGCCAGGAAGAAGCTGGAGCTGACTACAGAGGTTGGGATATTTGTGGGGTACACTGATATGCCCCACAACTATTGTGTGTATTTTCCAGACAGTCGCAAGACTTTTGTGTGATGGCATATCAAATTTCATTACGAGAAAGCCATGAAGTGTTCACTTCAGAGGGAGCCACACATGCATGCAGATGAGGAGCTATTAGTTCCTAAGGATGAGCCTCAGGATGTGGATCAGCCACAAGAGGAGGTTCATGGAGTGGAAGAAACCACTCATGCAGCGACAACCATAAGAGGGCGGAAGTGCACTACAGAAGCTGAGTGACTGGCTCAAGATGCAGAGAAGGTTGTAGGAGCACCTACATCACAGTGCAAATAGAGACAGTCACCTGACCGGTACACTAGATACATGGCTCTTATGATCAAGTGTATCGTGACAGAGCCATCCTCTTTCGAGGAAGCTGTGGAGGACCCCGCATGGGTAGATGCCATGGTGGAAGAGTATGATTCGATTTTCAGAAAAAATGCATGGGAGATTGTCCTAAGGCCGGAAGGGAAATCAGTGGTGGGTTTGAGATGGATCTACAAAGTGAAGCAAGCAGCTGACGGGAGTGTGGAGAAGTACAAGGAAATATTTTTTGCCTGAGGCTTCTCACAGATTGAGGGGATCGATTATGAGGAAACCTTTGCACTTGTCACAATGTATTATTCCATACAAATGATTCTTGCTCTCTCAGCACAGATGGGGTGGCACATTCATCAGATGGATGTGAAGACTACATTCCTCAACGGAGTGATTGAGGAGGAGGTGTACGTAGAGCAGCTTGAAGGATTCGAGATCTTCAGTAGCAAGTCACATGTGTGCAGGCTCAGAAGAGCGTTGTATGGGTTGTAACAAGCACCTCGTGCTTGGTACATAATGATAGATAGTTATTTCACTAGAATTGGATTCTCCAAGAGTGAGGCGAATCCAAACCTATACCATATTGTGGTGGAGGGTAAGTTACTGATCATTGTACTTTATGTAGATGATTTGATTTTGACGGGTGATGAACTATTGATACACTCATGCAAGCCTGATCTTGCAAAGAAGTTTGAGATGAAGGACTTGGGCCTCCTTCATTATTTCATGGGATTGGAAATTTGGTAGCGCAGTGATGGACTATTCGTGTCTCCAGGCAAGTATGCCCGAGAGATACTGGAGAAGTTCAACATGCATGGCTGCAAGCCTATCTACTCTCCTCTTCCTGGTGTATGGAGGAAAGAGGATGCTACATTGCCAGAGGTAGTGGATGCCACTGTTTATCGACAGTTGGTGGGGTCGCTTATGTTTCTAGTCAATACACGACCCGACATATGCTATGCTGCTAATCAGCTTTCACAAGCTATGGTTAAGCCTACCAAAATATTCTGGAAGGCAGAAAAGCATGTATTGAGATATCTTAGAGGCACATCAGGATATGGATTATGGTACAGACAGTCGGATGAGGTGAAGTTGTGTGGCTTCACGGATGCAGATTGGGCAGGGATCCCAACGGATAGAAATAACACATCTGGAGGGATTTTTAGTATCGGGTCGACAACAGTTTCTTGGTACAGCAGGAAGCAGACATCTGTGGCACTCAGTTCAGCAGAGGTCAAGTATATGGTAGCGAGTTTGGTTTCATGCGAGGCTATATGGATGAGGAAGATCCTGGTGGGGTTGTTCGGTTCACACTTAGATCCTACTGTGATATATTGTGATAATCAGAGTTTCATCAAACTCTCGGTTAATCTAGTATTTCATGATAGATATAAACACATTGACATCTAGTATCATCATATCAAATATTGTGTGCACCAGAAGATGATGTTACTTTCATACATTCCCATGGAGGATCAAGATGCTGATATCTTGACGAAGGCGCTCACTAGGAGCAAATTCGAATACCACAAGGGCAGGATAGGGGTGGCAGATAATCCTAATATTTTTGAGAGAGAGTTTTGAGATTGCAACAAGATGATGAGCTTAGTGGAAAGAATTCACCTTCACTAAGTGGGCCCGCAGGCTATTTTTGGTGCAAGTCTATTTTTAGACTATGTCTATTTTTAGACATGTCGATCATATTATATGAGTTGCAGGATGCTATTTGTGGATGGTTTCTCAAGTTGGAAAAATATATGGACTTCTATTTTTAGATTTCCAATCTAAAAATATATATGTCGAATATTATTAGCTCTTAATAATATTTGGACTATAATCATTATCTTATTCTCTTGGAGCACTTCAGTTAAGTGCACAGATGTGGCACAGGAGCTGACAAAGGAATTACACTATTCCTGAGGGTTAAGTGGAGCTATTGTATGGATACTTCAGTTATAACTCATGTGAAAGAGTTTGCTAGAGTTATTGAGGTAGTTGACGGAGTTGTGTTCAGTTTAACTGAGTTAAACATAGTTGATCTAGTTGTATCTAGTCTAATTGATTGATACACTAGTGAGAGTGGTGTGAATTAACTATTAATTAATTCAATAATTATTAAATCATTAATCAACTAAAGAATACATCAGTTAACTACAGTGCATGGACAGTTTCAGTGGAGACTAGTGAAGATGTAGGTGAAAGAGCAGTGTGACTATCAGTTGTCACTATAGTGTTGCATGATTTGCAACAACCAGTGATTGGAGATGCCAATGAGGATTGCGTGAGCAAGGCTAGACCAATTCGAGTTAATTCAGAGCCATTCTTCAGTAGTGATTGCACAGTAGATGCAGGCTATCACGTGGCAGAGATTGGAGCATGTGTTTTTCTAGATCAGACCTAATTAGTGTGTAGCAATTGTAGATTGTACTGAGAGCTTTGTGAGGAGCTTTGTATAATGATTGTTACATGATATCTATGACATATAATATACATATAGTTGGGGGTTTTCAACTTTAAGATTTCCCATAAATAATGTGTTCATATGTGTGATTGTTTATGGTTTTAATGTGTGCATGCACTTTTTTTTATCTCTGCAATTAATGATCAATGGTAGAAGAGATTATTTATTGTGCATGAAGTTAAAATAGTGTGTGATCAGGAGAATCTTGGTGTATAACATATCAGTTATCAAATTTCTACAATATATAGACCAAAATATAATATGAAGAGTCTTGATATGCATTAAACGAGGATGTGGGCCCAAAAGTCCCTATTGTTATACGTATTAGTGCATTGTTTTGTTACTAAGGTTACACCTTCAAGAAATTGGACTGCCACATGATGCAATTGTATATTGGATTGGTATGTAGTGAAAAAAGATTCATTTTGGGTTTCGAAGAAAAATTTTCGAAGTCACTTATGAATACTCATTAAAGACAGGGTTAATATATGGTTTTCACCATAGGTTTGAAGCAGAAAAGAAATTAAAGCTTCCGCATGCAGAGTGTATGAATTTTCCCAGAAAGTGAACTAAGATTGGGCATTAATGGAAATGCATTATATATGCATGAGACTTTGAAAGTTGTTTGAGAGCCAAAATTGTAAAGAAGGTATATATATATGAAGCAGATACACATCTGCAGTGAACTTGGAGAGTGTGGGTCTGACAGAGGTAAACAGAGTTTACATATTTGAAGAGGTGTCCAACGAAGGGATTCAGAATTGTAGAATTAGAATGTGAAATGCATAGGAATGAAAATGTGAGTTTGTTACACTACAACAGTAGAAAAGTAAAGCTCATAGTGAACCAAAAACTGAATGGGCTGAATAGAAATTCTTATTGTAACTAATATTGTAAACTTTTATTTATTTTATATTTTTTGTGATGCAAAGGCAAGTCTCCAGTAGGCAAACAAAACTCCACTGTAATATTGAAATTTGTACATATTGCTATATTCCTATGAATGAGATGGACAAAAAAATGAGAAGGTAGAAGGCAAAGAGTTAGGGCTATTCACTTTGAATTCCCTGTGGAATAAAAACAGTCATGTGATGAACTCTATAAATGATATCACATTTATATGCATAGAGAGGTTAGAGAATGTAGAAATGAAGCAGTGAGGCAGAGAAGAAAGAGAAGCTGATAGAGAATCTGAGAAAATGCAGAGATGATGTAGGGCAGATATGAAGGCTGGTGCACAGTAGTGAAGATGGTACAGAACATAGATGATATCCAGGTAAATCAGCAAGTTTTTTTACAAAAGAGTGAGGAAGTTGGAGCTTCCCTATCAATTTGTAGCTTGATAGATTTTAATTGTAGTTGGCTGAGGTAGGAACCTCCTGTAGGTTGTAGCCTGCAGAAAATAGATGGAAGTTGGTGCTTCCATATCAAGTTATAGCTTGAGAGATGTCAGTTGTATCTGGCTGACGTAGGAGCCTCCTGTAGGTTGGTGCCTGCAGAAAATAGTTGGGAGTTGGAGCTTCCTTGCAAGTTGTAGCTTGCAGAATTGAGGTTGGAGCCTCTTGTAGGTTGGAGCCTATAGAAAATCAGAGGTGAGAGGGAGTTGGAGCTTGCATTTGCATCACAACAATAATAATAATATGTGGTTTTCTCCCTTATGGGTTTCCACTTATATCTTCTGTCTATGTACATGATGTCTATGTGTTGATGTGGTTTATCTAATCTGATTAATACTTGTTTCTCACATATTAAGACTGATATTACATTAACAAATCTACTTGATTCTTGCTTCTCACAAATTAATATTGCTCACATATTAAGTTGATCTTGAAATGAAGGTGTAAATTAGTTTAAAGGAAAGTTTTAAAAGTCCATGAATGTGTTAAACTGATTCACACCCCCCTCTCAGTTTAACTAAGGGTTCAACACTACAGAGAATGAAGATTTATTTATGTGCACAAAGAAGAGTTGGGGAGGGCATTCCCCTTTATTTCTTAATCATTTCACTATACATGGATATATTTTTTACTTTCATGGTAGTGCCACATCATCATTTTTGTTTCTATTATCATTGTACTAAATTCTTCATTACTCACATCATTATATATATTCATATCCATATTAAGAATCATTGAAATTCTACATGGTGTATATTTCTTTTGCATATAAGTTTTTTTGGATGCAATCGCACTACATATTTTGTATTTATCATATTTCTCATACAGATTGGTTGTTTCATATAGGCTCTACCTATAATTAGATCAATGCATATGAGCTTTGCTAGATTTGTAAGAATCAACTAGACAAAAATGGATCGCCCGAAGCCTTCATCGGTTACTCAAAGCTTGGACTCGTAGGCATGAATCACATGGAAAATGTTTAAGTCCTTGATAACTAGCTTCTAAGACTCAAAAATTAAATATAGATATGTCACCTTTAGTTTCATTTTTACTAAATCAATTGAAATATTTAAAAATGTTCATGTTGAAAAATTATTGATTTAAAAATCATAGTTTGTATTATGTGGTCCTCGCTATCACAATAGCTTATCCCTATTGGATTAGGAAAATTATTGTTACCTATCATATTTTTTTTTTCTATAGAAATAGGGTATGTAGCCTATCCCCTTTGCTTGTATTTCTATTACAATTTGTATTGTTCTAGAACATCTATTGATCTATTACTATTCAATCGATACAATAATATATGAATGCTTTATAAAACCTATAATTAATAAAGAGCATTGATGCATTAACAAATATTGTTAAGACATACCATTGAAATAGCTGAGTAAGTATGGCTTACCATGAATATCTAAATTTTAAAGAACATAAGTTAATAGAGAAAAATAATCTAGAACAAGTTAAAAAAATACAATCGATACAAATAATAAATTAATAGATATAACCGTTATATATCAACAAAAAATTTATATAGGTTAATATATATCATTGATAGTATATATTATGTTATACATTAATAGATACATTGATATCTAAGTGTGCTCACACGCTTATTATGGCCCAAAATGTGCTGATGGGGCCGTAAGTAGCATGTGAATATTCCTAGGAACTCAACATCCCTTGGCATCTAGGCTTGTCAAACCTTGATTGCCAACTAGGATGCCAGCTATGGTGCCAGGTCAGCATCGCTAAATCGTGCACATGGGTTTTTAGTGATGTATGCATGTTTCCGTGAATGTAGACACATTCCTAGTAATTTCCTTATGGTACATTTATTTAACTATTTTTTACCTCATTATGCAATTTTTAATTGTTCTTGAGATCAATTTTGGATCCTTGGTATAGATAAAACACCAAGTCAATCAATTAAATCTTCTTTGTGTTTGAGGTAAGTATTCTAATGGAATTTATTTTCTTTTTTTTGTTTTTAGATTTTTTTTTTGAAATTGAAAAAAAGAATGTATATAATACCCTAAAATACAAGAATCACATTGGATTGTATTGTACATTGTTACGATGGAGCCTAGTGTGAACCAAAACCTCCAACTACAAAACTATAACTTAAAAAAACCAAACCTCAACCAAGAGAAAAGAAATGCCAATGTTGAAATTGATGCATCCTTGGCTACTTTTTGGACACCTATACAAGATCTCAAAAATATAAAAGAGTCTTCACAATTTCTTCTCACAATCTCGTGAATTTCATTTGTATCATCCATTTCTAATGCATAAATCCTACTAGCCAATATTTCTCATTATAAGGCTAGGATGAATGGATTTTATAAATTTGGTCTAAATAAAGACCAAAATAGAGAGTTGAAGAATAACATACAATATTTGTTGTAATTACTCACTGACTAAAAGAAACAACCAACATTTTTTAATTAATTATAAATGTATTCGTATCAACTATTGTAGCTACGAACCATTTCATGACCATTGGATGGGTAGGTGGTTCATGTTATATATAAAATTAATTGTAATAATATGGAGGTACCTATATATTTTTTGAAGAAATTGTGGATGGATTCTAGGTCATGAAGTCATGTTAAATAGTTTGATATAACAAAACTCTAGCACATTTCTTATGGGTTTATACAATATGGGAAAAATGCTAAGAACAAACCAATGTTAGGTCCTCATCCACCTAGACAATGGTCTGACCCCCCTAGTAATCATTTTATTATATTGGATAAGAATATTTAATCTCAGAAAGCAATGACCACCTTGAATTGGACCCTAATGCAACATGGCACCTTGGTAGCATCATTGTTCTTGGAGTCACCAATAAGTTATTTTTTACGAGTGGTTGGACCATCATATTTTTTAGCATAGTTCAACCAATAAAGGCCACATAGAGGCTCATGTGCACCTCATATATGTATGGGATGGCGACAGAATTTCTATGGTCCAATGTAGCCCAATAAACATCAAATTTTTATCTTTACCATCTTTACATTATTTATTTTACACAAAGAAGCACACACACATAAATTTTACTATGTGTTTTTCTTTCATATTTAATTATATGTGTTTCTAGTTTCTACACCTTGAAATAATTCTTCCCACCTTGGTAGATGCATCAGTGCTAGTTTCCACTACTAATACTATAGTGGAAGCCACTTGTTCATTTGGTGTACCACCTACAAAGGTATGGTAAATTAAAATGATCCTTCATTGAAAAATGTTCAAATGGTTCACATCAATATCACATATTTTTTTTTTGTATAGTTGTAGTGTTTCTTTAATGTTTTTATAGATTTGAATAACACCTGATGAGGATCCATGCCATCAAGGACAAACACACAATCACATACCCATGTATCATGTGCCAACCAAAAAAAAATTAAATGTTTGTTTTATTAAATTATTTTAGTTAACTAATTAAATTATTATAAATTTGTATCAAGGTTCCATCATTTTTCCTATTCTTCACTATGCTTCTAATAATATGCTTCTAATAATATTTCACCTCCAACCAATATCCCCTATTCAATTTTTTTTTGATATCATCACCTTTGAAAACAATTTTGGATCTATCTTGTAACAACCCCAGCTTAAAATTTCATGTAATGAAGGTTAATAAGGGAAAAATAAGGCTGAGGTCATGTGACATGTATTCCAAGATGAATGGTGGGAAATAACTATAGTGACCATCGTTTGTGGTTTATTATGAGTAAGGAAATTGGAGAAGGCATCGAAAAAATAAAAGAGGAAATAAGTGACATTTAATTATGAAAATAAAGGAACATGGGAGAACGGGAAGGTGAAAAGACACACATTTGAATGCTAAGGAAATTAGAGAAAACATGAAGGAAAATGAAGAAAATTGAGACATCAATGATGAAAAGGCATGAGAGTATTAATTCACAGTTTTGGAACATCTTTTGTTAGTTTTGTCTTGTTAAAATGAGAAAAAGAGAGAGAGCTACAAGAGGATAAATAAACAAAGAAAAGGGAAGGAAAGGAAAGAAAAGGAATTTAAGGAGATGTTTGGATCAACAACTCGAGTAGGAATATTTTGCACGTAACAGGTTGCATGTGTGATCTCCTAGTTGAGGTATGAATGCATGGTACATGCCTTTGTTTATTTGGTTAATTTTTTTTCACTATAATGGGTTTCTTCATGTTTAAAAATGGTTTCATCCTTGCCTTGCCAATTCCTATATAGCCATGGTGTGATGGGATTCATTTCTTGGTTGAGATTTGGATTGTTGAAATGGTTTGGATCTGGGTAAGGTTGTATCAGGAAAATTCTGAAGGGTTAGGGGTGGAGATGCTTTTCTCCAGTAACCCCACGATAGGTGAGTGGAGACAATAAAATTACTCAAGTTATGGTGAAGAATTCTAAGGAATCTAATATTGGTTTGGTTTTTTTATCTAAAGACCTGTTTAGGTGAGATCATGGTAGTTTGATTGTGGAGTTGGTTTAAACTATGGATTCCTTTAGTTTTTTATGTATTCTTTTATCCCATGATACACTACATTCATGCTTGGAATATGGAATGGAGATGATTCGAAAAAGAAAATATTTGGTTCAGATCAATATATGTTTGGGTGGTATGTGGAAGGCTCTAAAATCATTTGATTTTGAATAAGTTAATAAGAACTATTTTCCTATTATGATCTATGAACACTTGTAATTAGTATTATATTTATTTTATGGTTACTCTCTCATAATTAATGGTCTAGTTATATTCTAGTTATAAGCATGGTTTTATGATGCTCTCTAGTTACAACCCTTGTTCATGACTTAATAAGTATTTGAATCGTTGATGAATTCATGGGATAAATGGTGTTTTTGAAGCTACTTGAGAGGAAATTATAATATCTTTTTATTCTTAGATGAAATTCAAAATTTTATAATCATATTTCCATTCATGATCTGTAACTTATATGTTTACCATATGTTTGATGAAATGTGTAGTGTGTTGTAGGTTGTATAGTTCAATTTCTAGCTTAAAGTTTGAAAGATTAATGTTTTTATTGGGAGATATATGATTCTACAAATTTATAAGAAGTTTTGGGAAGTGGTACGGAGGCTAGCCTAGAAAACTGGCTCAAATTTGAGAACTGTAGGCACTAAAGTAAAATATTTAGGGCATAAGTGCATGGAAGATGGATTGTGAGTGTAGTTGGAGCCCTATGACTAAATATTAGCCCTTTTATATGTGTGATAGGGATTTCAGGTTAAAGAAACATGGGTCCATATTAAGGATTGATCACCTGTGATGGTTGTTTCTCTCTTAAGTGATATATAGTCCCTATAGGATGTTATTATTTGTTTAGTTTGTAGGTTATACTTCCTTAATTAGAGCTTTGAGTTTGGGCCATGTCATTGTAGAAATTCTCTTTACACTTACCTAGAGAACTTGTAAATAAGGTAAATGTGCCAGGTCGTGCATTACAAATTGGTATAAGAGATCCCATTTTTATACACTTAGACTGAATGGGCGGGATGTGATTTTTATACACACATTTCAGTCGTATCCATTCATTATAGTAGCTATTGTGGTCATGTATATATTTGATGTCACAATGCATGTTTTTGATAGGTTGATATGATTGGTAAAATTATCTATATACATGTATATTATTCTAGTCTGGGATAATTTTTCTATATGAGATAACCACCCTTGAAACACAATAAGGTATGTTTGATTATGTTTGTATTTGGTTATATAGCATGGTATGTTTGTTGAAAGAAGAAGATCATAGATGAAGATTACAATGGTGGATTATATTTCACGTGACTCTCCTTATATATTAGTTGAGTATCAAGGAGAAGAGTACTCTCCTGACATAGAAAATACCTTAAGAAGTCTGAAGATAGAAATACGAAGTTGTGAGGAGGTTAACGATGGGATAATTCAGTCACAGGAAATGATTTCCATACCTCAGGAAAAGAAGGAAGAAGTCAATGGAGTTATCCTTCAGCTTTTATGAAATTTGCAGAGACAAGGATAGAGAAATATAATTTATGGACATGAGGAAGGGACTAATGGGGCATATGGTAGAAGGTCTCAATCAGGATATTGGTTTGACATGGATGATATAGTCAGAGGTGGCAGATGGATTCATACACGTGAGAGGAGAGGTAATGGTTATAGGTTTTATTTTATTTTTGGTTGACATAGACATCATGGTAATCATCAACATCATCTTTACAGGATGATTGAGAGGGTGTAATTTCTAGACGAGTTCAAGAAATCCAAGGCTCCTACATTTGATGGAGAGTTGAAGAAACAACAAAATGCTGAAGCATGGATTATTGGGATGAAGATGTTATTTTATTTTCATTATTATACAGAGAATATGAAATATAGGATAGTTATTATCATTCTCAAAGGAAAGGTAATTATCTTGTGGGAAGGCATGGCTTATGTTGGAGGCATCATGATAGAGGAGTTGAGTTGGCATGAGTTTAAGAGGCTCTTTAGAAAGAAGTAATTATCCGAGAGATACTATGATGGAAAGTATAAGGATTTCTATAAGTTGAATATGGGGACTATGACATACGAAGAATATACGACTATGTTTCTAGAGTTCTTGAGTTATGTGCCATATCTTAAGGATGAGAAGACGAAGGTTTAAATTTTTATTAGTGAATTTCCATTGGAATTCAAGGATCAGATTGAGTATGATGAGCCTTGATCATTGGAGGAATTCATTAGGAAATTGAAGCATTTTTATAAGAAGTTGAAGGAAAATAATAAGCTTAACTGTGATTGGAAAGGTAGTGAAAAGACCAAGGAAAGTAACCTTGAAAGAAAGAAATAAATGAAGATGTTAGTGAGAAAGAAAATGTGGTTCCTTACAAGAAGTTCAATTTAACTAATAAGGGACATGGATCTCTGCCTAGATACCAACATAATAAAGTTAATGAGAAGGAGACGCGACAGTTTTTTATTTGTGGTAAATAGCCCTGGAATTGTTGTTGCAATAGAGTTGCATATATTAGATCTACAGTACCCAGGAGACACAGAAAGTTGGGTATGTTGGGAAACACATTCCTAGAATTTATGCAATATTTGATAACAGGGAGGAAAATCATGAGACATCCATTATTGATATGGAAGGTATTCTCTGTGATCAAATTATTTCCATTTTGATTGATCATAAATCAAATTATAGTTATGTTAGTCCTAACCTGGTGGATAAGTGTGGCTTGAGAAAGTAAGTGCATGAATATTCTTGGTTGGTGTATTTTGCTAGAACGAATAATAAAAGAGTTCATCATTGGGTGAGAACTTATGCATTTGAGCTGAATGGTATGCCTAAATTAACACATCTAAATGTGGCTCGATTGGGTTCATATAGTATGATTTTGGTCATCAATTGGTTGTGCCATCACTAGACTCAGGTATAATTTTACAAGAATTCTATTGAGTTCTTCGATGATGATGGAGAGAAGAGAATCTTATGGGGAAATAAGAATCCTACATCAGTAAGAATGTTTACAACTATGCAGGAAAAGCGCAGTTTCGGGAAATACTTTTTATTATTTGCAATGCATGTTTCGACTGAAAAGGGGAAGGATATTTAGGATGTTGAACTTCTGAAGACATATTTAATTTTGCAACAATTTTAGGATGTGTTTCCTACCAAGATTTTAGATTTACTTCCTCATAGGGAAGTGGAATTTTCTATTGAGGTGGTAATAGGAGTAGCATTAGCATCAAATGCATCGTATAGGAATAACACTCCAGAGTTAATGGAATTGAAGTTCCAGCTTAAGGAAATGCTTAATAAAGTTTAAATAAGGCCAATTGTGTCACCGCGGGGTGCATCAATGTTGTTTGTGACAAAGAAGGATGGTAGTCTTAGCTTATGCATTGATTACAGGCATTTGAAGAAGGTGAAAATCAAGAACATGTATCATTTTTCGTGGATTGATGACCTGTTTGATCAATTGAATGGGGAATAAGTGTTATGAAATATTCAATTGAGACCAAGATATCATTAGGTACACATAAAAGATGAGGACATTTATAATACTGCATTTCATACCAGGTATGGTCATAATGTGTTTGTAGTGATTCTACTTGGTCTTAATAATTCTCCAACTACTTTCATGTGCTTGATGAATAGAATGGTGTTTTCGTATCTAGACAAGTTTGTGATAGGCTTCATTGATGAAAAATTTATATATTCTAATAATGATGAAGAGCATGTAGAGCACCTTGTACTAGTTTTAATATTTTTGGAGAGCACCAATTGAATGCTAAGCGTAGTAAGTGTAGTTTCTTTCAGACTAAATTTCATTACTTGGGGCATGTTGTTTCAAAGGAAGGTATAGAAGTGGAACCAAAAGAGATTAAATCTATAATGGAGTGGTAAACTCCTAGGAGTGCAGATTAGGTTAGATCATTTATGGGACTAATAGGTTATTATAAGAAAGTCCTCAAGAAATTCTCACAAATTTCCTATCCTATTACATTTTTAGAGTGAAAATGAAAGAAGTTTGAATGGACTCCAGAGTGTGCAAATAACTTTGATTAATCGAATCATTTTTTTACAAATTTTCTGACTTTGAATATTGAAAATCCCCACAAAGATTTAGTGTTAAGTACAGATGCTCGAAGAGAGGAATTAGTGCAATCCATATGTGGGAGGGACATTAGGTGGTATGCTATGAGTCAAGGAAGTTAAATGAACATGATAAGACCTATGTGAATCATGATCTTGAGTTGACAAGTATCATTTATGTGTCAAATGTGTGGATACATTATCTTCTTAGAAGGACATTTATTTTGATTAGTAATCATAGTGGGCTGAGGTACATGTTCAAAAAACGTATTGTGAATACTAGGAAAGTTAGATGGATGGCTACTCTCAGTGAGTCTGACTTCAAGATCAGTTACATCAAGGGAAAAGAGAACAAGGTTGCATATTATCATTGTAGGAGAGTGCATGTGAATCACATTGCAATAGTGAGTTCTTATTGGAAACATTTAAAGAGAGGATATTGCACACATGGTAATATGATGATAGGCACCAGTAGCTATATCATAGGTTGCAAAAGGAAAGTGAAGTGTAGAGGGATGAGGAGTATCATTTCACAATAGATGGCTTGGTTAGATTTAGGAATAGGATTTATGTGTAGGATTAGAGTGAGATAAAAAATATTATCTTGAGGGAGTTTGATGTCAAGTTGTATTCATGTCACTGAGGCTATCATAAGACATTGGAAGAAGTTAAGAAGTTATATCATTGGTCGAACTTGAAGAAAGAGGTATTTGATTTTGTTGCGAGATGTTTTTACTACCGACAAGTAAAATTAGAGTTTAAGAATCTAGTTGGTTTATTACAGCCGAGTCTGATTCCAAAGTGGAAATTGGACGTTATTTCCATGGAATTCATTATAGGTTAGTCGAGGACATTGAAGATGCATGATTGCATCATGATTGTGGTTGACACGATAATTAAGGTAGATCACTTCATTGCAGTTAAGTCGATGAATTCAACTAGAGAGGTAGATCAAATTTTCATTAGGGAGAGAGTGATATTGCATGGCTTTCCATTAGGGAAATTTTGAAGTATAAAATAGGCCTCCTAAGAAAAATGTACAACCAAATAAACTTTATAAGAACCAGTAGGATTAAATATGACGATGTAAATCATGGGGGCTGATTAACCATTTTTTAACTAAAAGGATAGAAATATTAAAAAATAGTAAAATAATAAAACTACTTTTTCAACTTGTATTTTTAACTTATCTCTCAAACTTTTTACTCAAATTTCAAGTGGGACTACTCCGTGGATGCGAAATTTAATTCGTCATCCAAGGTGTACCCATGTTGCATACTTTTGATGGACGTTTCTACATGAAAAATCAGAAATACATGAAAAACATGATTGCAATCAAATTTTTCACGTATTTCTCATTTTTCATGTAGTAGGATCATGTTTTTCATGTATTTCTCATTTTTTTTGTAGCAGGTGTTGCACTGAAAATTGTCACCTTTGTCTCTATTGAAACTATGCAACATGGGTACTCCTTGGATGTGGAATTAAATATTTCATTCAACGAGTAACCCACTTGAAATTTGAGTAAAAAATTTGGGAGATTGAAAATACGAGTTGAAAAAGTAGTTTTTTCTTTTTTTCCCTCTAAAATTTGATGATGTAATCAAATATTATTTTACTATTTCCACTATTATTTTATAATTTCCTTATTAGGCCCATTTTAGACCTCAAAATTCCCCTAATGCTAAGAAGATCATATCAGACATAGATGCCAAGTTCACTTCCAAGTTTTGGAAGGAGTTGTTTGGAGGTTTGGGGACGGAGTTTGCCATCCGTATAACTCACAATCCATAGGAGTATGGAAATATAGAGAGGGTTAAGATGATTCTCGAGGACATGTTGATTATGCATCTCATGCTTCAACAAAGGAAGTGGAGGAGTATCTTCCACTTGTATATTTTTCTTATAATAATGGGTATGAGGAGTCCTTGAAGATGAGTCCATTTGAGGCTTTTTACAGGTGGAGTTTTTATACTATTATGCACTTGAGTGATACAGTGAACAAGGTGTTGATTGGAATGGACCTACTGGTATATATGGAACAAGAAATTTAGTTTATTAAGAGGATTTTGAAGGCATCATAGGATAGTTGTAAGATTTATGCATATCCACATAGGGAATTTAACGATTTTTTGGTTCGATAGAATTTATACTTGTACATCATTCTTAAAAGGAGCTCCTTGAGGATTGAATCATGTGCCAAGTTGGTGTTTATTTATTTTGGGCCTTTTGAGATCCTTCAGAGGATTGGACCAGTACTATATAGACTTGGACTATCTTCGACAGTGAAAATCCATGATGTTTTCCATGCTTCATTACTTAAGAGATATGTGCATGATGTTGATCATGTGATTGACTAGTTGGTATTGTAGGTTTGACCAAAGGGAGAATTCTCGGAAGAACTGCAGTGCATCTTACAAATGAAACAAATTATATTATAGAACCAAGAAATCAAGAAAGCTAAAGTGCAGTGGAATAAATTTGGGCTCGATGAAGCTACACAAGAGATGGTTATTCAGATGTGGAATTTTCATATTTCAGTGTTTTTTGGTTGAATAAAATGAATTTTGATGTATTTATATATATGTAAGGTTTTAAATACCATAATGACTTGGGTTAGAAAGCTCCATAGGCAATATGTTTTGATTTCATCAGATTTTCGGTCATCAGTGTCATAGAACATTTAGGATAGCTTTCTCCCAAGGGAGGGGTGTATTTATAACAACCCCCGGTTAAAATTTCATGTAATAAAGGTTAATGAAGGAAAAATAAGGCCAAGGTCATGGGACATGTATTCGAATCTAAATGTTGGGAAAACATTATAGTGGGCATATCTTGTGTTTTGTTATGGCATTTAATTATGAAAATAAACTAAAATAGGAGAAAAGGAAGGTGAAGAGATACAAATTTTCATACTAAGGAAATAAGAGGAAAAATGAAGGAAAGTGAAGAAAATGGAGACATGAACGATAAAAAGGAATTAGAGAAAGAATTTAAATCTTTTGCACAACATTTTTTCAGTTTTAGCTTGGGTTAAGTGAGAAAGAGAGGGAGATATATGAGAGGAGAAAGCAAGCAAGAAAAGGAAGGAAAAGGAAAGAAAAGGAAAGAAAACGAAATGAAGGAGAAGGTTTGAACAAAAAATTCAGCAGGAAATTTTTTCATGTAACATCTTGCATGTTTGATTTCCTAAATGAGGTGTGGATGCATGGTAGATGGATTTGTTTATTTGGTTTATTTTTTTTCATTAGCATGGGTTTTGTCGAGTTTGACAAAAACCCACCTTTCCTTTCCAATTCTTGGATAACCATGTTATGATGGGATTCATTTCTTGGTTTTTCTTTGGTTTGTTGGAAGATTTTGGAACCAAGTTAGGTGGTATCAAGAAAACTCCCAAGGGCTGGGGGTGAATACGGATTTCTCCAAGAAGCACTCGATAGGTGGGTGGAGATAGGAAAATTCCATAAGTTATGGTGAAGGAATTTTGAGAAAATGAAGCTTGGTTTGGTTTTGTGACCTTGGGACAAGTTTAGGTGATATCACAATAGTTTGAGAGTGGAGGCGGTTTAGCCTTTAGATTCCCTTCATTGTTTATTTCTTAGTTTATCCCATGAGATACCACATTTATGCCTAGAATATGGCACAGGGGTGATTGGCTGAAAGAAATATTCAGTTGATCTCAATCTATGGTCAGGTGGTATGTATAATTCCTTGACTTTGTCGGATTTTGCATAAGTTAATAAGCGTTATTTTCCTATTACGATCTATGAGAACTTGTAATTTTTATTATGTTGATTTGATGGTTGTTCTATCATGGTTGATATTCTGGTTATACGTTGGTTATAAGCATGGTTTTATGATGTGCTCTAGCTATGGCTCTTGTTCATGACTTGATAAGTATTTGAATGGTTGATGAATGCATGCACTAACACGTGTTTTTGTAGCTACTCAAGATGGAATTAGGTCTTCTTGGTTATTATCAGATGAAGTTCAAAAGGCTATGATGATATATGCATTCATCACTTATAACTTATATGTTTACCATATGTCCGATGAAATGTCTAGTGTGTTATAGGCTGTATAGATCAAGTTATGGCTTCAAGTTTGAATGATTAGCATTTTTGTTAAGAGAAATATGATTCCAGAAGTTACAGGAAGTTATGGGGAATGGTACGAAGGCTAACATAGAAAATCGGCTAAGATATTGGAATCACAGGCACTAAACTAAAGGATTTAGGCCATAACTTCATAGAGAGAGGCTTGTGAGTGCGTTTTGAGGCCTATAACCACATCATTGCCTTGCTATACATTTAGTTGGGGTGAAAGGCTAGAGAAACAGGGGCCCATCTTATTTATTGATCACCTAGGGTGGTTATTCAACTTCTAAGTGATATGTAGTCCCTGTAAGATGTTAGTATGTGCTTAATTTGCATGGCCCACTACCTTAACTAGAACTTGGATGCCGGGTGATGTCATAGAAGCACTGCACTTCAAATTTACCCCAAGGGCTTGTAAAATCGGGTAAATGTGTGGGTGGGCATATTACACATCTTACGTAAACATTGGAGCTTCCCCCTTTGGTACAACCTATGCATGCTTAACTTCTCAGAATCTAGATCAAGGGAAAAATTTAGCTCAAAAATTAAAGTGCTCAAAATTGCACTAAACTAGATTTAAAGCAACCGATTCGTCACAAGGAATCCAATGCAACTTGTTTCGTTTAAAACCGAGTTCGGATGAGGAAGTTATGGTCTATTGGTCATCGTTCAGAACATGCAATTTTTAAAAATTATTGCAGAATAGTTACAGTTGATGACATGGCAGTCCAGTCAACATGCCCAGAATATTCCCTAGTTTAACCCAATGGGGCTGTGACAAGTGTCACAATTGGGTTCACCAAATTGGTTTGTGAGGGTAAAAGTCGCCCAATATCCTCCAAGGTTGAATTTGGGTTCATGATTTTTATGTGGTGGATTTTTTTTTTTTTAATATTAAAGTTGAGCTAATATATATATATATTATGATTTTAAAATGTCATATATATATATATATATATATATATATATATATTAATTTAAAAAACTTTATATATTATTAAAAAAATTAAATCCACATATATAACAAAATTTAATTAAAAAATCCAAACTTTAAATTTTCAAAAATTATACGTTGTCATTCAAAGCTTATTGTTATGGTGGAGGTTTAACAATACGTATGGAATTAAAATAATAGTATTCGAATATTATTTTGGGCATGCATTTTAATAAACTTGGCCGACGTGTTTGTAATGTTATGCGTATTAGAAGGTTTAATAAAATCTGATGGCACACTATATTCAAGTTTGCCAAAAAAACGTATTGTGGGTGCGGAGGTTGGGGTTCAACCCCATGACCTCCGCCTGCATGCCAACCGGCCACAACATAGTCAATTGAAAACAAAGGTGGAAAATTTTTAATTAAAGGCTGTTGTGGATTCCAACAAAGGAGCGAGAGGGGCTAGCTCTCCTCCGCATGAGACCTCACCATATGACCTTGGTTGGGCACCCAGATAAGTGTGTATTAGCGTGCAATTAATGCACAGTTAAGCGTCCTTATCTCCTAATTAATTAAGCACTTAGGTTGGCAAATTTTTAGCAAATTCCCAAATTTAGCGGAACTTCTTGAATTAGAGGCAAAATCTAGGGGAAACTTTAATAAGGCCTATCTTTGTCAATTTTCGACCAATATTTGCTCAAGGATAGTCATTATAAGTATATTGGCAGGCTAGGAATCCATTGGAAAATTTTTTGGAGGTAATGGAGCTCATCTACAGGTATTGTTGGTAGGTTGAAGAATTTTGAAGCCTAGGGCCACCAGGAGAGAAGGGCATGCCCAAATCAGCTTAAGGCCAATTTCAGTGAACGAATAGTCAAATTTTTATGTATTTGATGCTTTGAACATAGTGGTATAGTTTATAGAGGCGTTGGAGCACATATGAATGTGATTATTTCACTTTCTAGATTAAACAAGCCCATGGCCACTCGGGATGGAGGTCAAGCCTAGAGGAGATGTGAACTAAATTCAGTGATTGAATAGTCATTTTTGGGGTATTTGACTATTATGAAGCCAATGGAATATTCACCAAAGGCATTGGAGTAATACTAGTGCTTTTAATGATACATTTTACTCATAATGCCAAAAGAGCCTAGCTAGTTAAAATAGGTTTGCAAGCCAGGAGGGGTGAACTCCATCATCATCCATTGTGTTATGTGATTGCAGTGAGTTATTTTAATGCAATTTTTTTTTTGTGAGTTTTAAAAATCTAATTAACTCATAATTACCTCATCAAAGACACATGAAACTTGACACTTTAACCCCTTCACAAATGGTTAAATGAGACGATCCTTAAACACATTTTTAATACTGATAAGGGAGATTGCATAACAATAACAAGGTTTCCCATATTCATATCAACTTGGTATTAGAAAAAAAATTTAGTGCATTTTATCCAAGGTTAGCTAATTCTTCTATAGCTATTGGTTTTTGAATTTGTGCAAGGAGAATTCAATAGTTTTCCAAGTTTATGTGTGGATGAGAAAGAAAAGATTGAGACTTCAGATTATAAAATCACAACAAAGAAGCTTTCTTTGAATTGCATGAGTGATGGAATATTCATTAAGGGATTTTTAAGGTTCATATTCCTTACAAAAACTCTTTTATAAAGAGATCTTGCAGAAACTCTACATCATGATTGATATGATGCAAGAGAAGTATGAACTTAATAGAAAGAGAGTTAAGCTTCAAGAGAAGTTGATTGTCATGAAGGAGGAGGAGAAAGAGCTTTTAGAAAAGATGCATGAGATGGATATTAAGTTACATATTGCAAATGAGAACCTTCAAAAGATTCATGAGATGGAGTCTCAGCTCCATGATGCCAAGGAAGCCTTAGCCAAGAATGTGCTTGAAAAAGAGGTAAGAAATTCACGTTTATCTTCAATTTCCTTTCAAAATGAATGTGCAGGTTCTTTTGAAAGAGACACTAGAGTAATAGGGTCCAAGATATAGACTAATATGGTCTATGAAGGTAAAGGATTGGGCAAACATTCACAAGGCATAGTTGAGCCAATTGTTGTTGAAGGAATGCCTAAGTATTTTGGTCTTGGTTATGGACAAAATGTTGGGTATGTGTTATATTATTTCCATGACTAATCACACTTGGGGGGGGTAAGAGGGGGGGTGATAGCCCCTGCTTTGTGCTGGGCACAACAGGGGGTCACAAGGGGGTGCGCCCTGGCGAAAAGTTTTTGGTCCTTAATTTCCAGTGGGCAGTCCGCACCCATGGTTTTGTGCATGGTTTTGCACATGATTTTGGGGTACGATGGTTTTTGGCCCGTGGTATTTTTGTAGATCTGGTCAAGGGAACTACAGTTATGTTCTAATCTAGGGTTAATGGATTAGGGTTTATTTATGCTTTAGCATGTATATATATGTGTTGTAACACTAAAAGGAATATAATGAAATATCAAGCTGGTCGTCCTAATTTCGAATCCAGGGGAAAATCTCTGCGTTTATCTGTTTTATGTTTTATGCTCTCGCAATTTTTTATTTTTTGTTATAAGATTCATGTCTAGATAATTTCTGTTCAGGGTTAAAACCTACATTTGGTATCAGAGAAATTTTCGGCTTCAAGGGGATGCCTTTGCTGCTAAGGGTTTTTTTCTCAGGCCTGAGGTAGACCCTATTCAGTGGGAGATCTGCTGGATCGATTCTTGCGGTGAAAGAAGATGGTGAGCAGCAGAAAGATAGAGATCGAGAAATTTAATGGTCAGAGTTTTGAGTTGTGGAAGCTCAAGATGGAGGATCTGCTGGTGGATAAAGATCAGTGGATCGCAGTAGATCTAGGTACTAAACCAACAGAAATGTCAGATGAAGACTGGAGGAAACTAGATCGGAAGGCTAAGAGCACAATACATTTGTGTTTCTTAGTTTTAGTATTGTAGAATGTATCTAGGGAAGCTACGGTGAAGAATTTGTGGGAAAAACTTGGGAATTTGTACTAATCTAAGTCTCTGGTGAATAAGTTTTTCCTGTGGAAAAAGCTATATAACCTGAGGATGAAGGATGGAGACTCGGTGACAGAGCATCTGAATGCCTTCAATATTGTGGTAAGTCACCTGTCATCTGTTGATATTAAAATCTCAGATGAAAATAAGTGTGTCAGTTTGTTGTGTTCTCTACTAGACTCGTGGGACAGTTTGGTTATTGCAATAGGTATCAATACAACTACCTTGAATTTTGATGACATTGTCTCATTCTTATTGTCAGAGGAAATGAGATGGAGAAATATGGAGGGCCAGAATGGAGATGCCAGGTCCCAAAATAGAAACAAGAATAAGGTTTCGAGTGGGAGATCCAAATATAGAGGGAGATCTAAATCTCCTGGAAAGTTTGTAAAGGTATGCTGGAAATGCAGAAAGGAAGGGCACTACAAAAGGGAGTACAGATCTAAAGCTCCTAAGAAAGGAAAAGGATCTGATGATGCTCCTTCTGCAGAGTAAAAAACCACCTCGAATGAAGGTGGGGATGTGTATTTGGCTTCTTCTTTAAACACAAATGTAGATCATGAGTCATGGTTGATTGACTTAGGTGCATCCTTTCACTTCACTCCCCATAGGGAGTGGTTTTGCGAGTATGAGAATTATGATGGTGCTGATGTCTTCCTAGGGGATGCTAGGAAGGCGAAAATCATCAGACGTGGAAAGATCAAGCTGAAGCTGCAAGGTGGAAGGATTAGAAAATTTCCTGGTGTTCTGCATATTCCTACATTGGCCAAAAATCTGACTTCTGTAAGCAAGATGGATGATGCAGGTGTAAAAAAAGTGTTCAAGAAAGATTCTTGCAAGATTGTTTGGGGAGCACTGGTATTAATGTGGGGATTTTGAATTGGAACTCTATACAAGATACAAGGTATCACTGTTATTGATGGGTGTAACAGTTTTGTGGTTCCTGAAAGTGGAGCGGAAACCCTAGTTGTCTCTAGAGAAAATACCATGCTATGGCATCAAAGGCTTGGACATATTGGAGAGAATGGCCTTCAGATACTACATAAAATGGTATGGTAGAAGGTATGTCTAATTGCTCTCTGGATTTCAATTTCTATGAACATTTTGTATATGGGAAGCGGAATTGGGTGAGTTTTCCTTCGGGTGCTAAGAGGGTGAACAAGATATTAGAACTTGTGCACAGTGATGTGTTTGGACCTGTGTTAGTTCCATCACTGGGAAAGTTTGTGTACTATATTTCATTCATATATGAATTCTAAAGGAATACATGGGTATATTTCTTGAGGAAGAAATCTGAAGTATTTGACATATTTAAATAATTTAAGGCTCTGGTGGAAAACCAGACAGAGAAGAAGATAAAGGTGCCGAGGACAGATAATGTTGGGGAGTTCTGCAAGAATGAATTTGAATAGTTATGTAAGAAGTGTGGTATAGCACGACAAAAGACTACTCCATAAACAACTCAGCAAAATAGAGTTGCAGAAAGAATGAAAAAAACATTGATGGAAAAGGCAACAAGCATGCTCAGTGGTACCGAGTTAGGACAAGAATTCTGGGTAGAGGCAGTGGAGACTGCATGCTATATGGTTAACATATCACCTTCATCAGTGTTGGAGGATAAGACTCAACATGAGGTATGGAATGGTAATAAAACCTCTCTTTCACATCCAAGGGTATTTGGATGTGATGCATATGTACATGTTCCAAAGCATAAAAGGACCAAGTTAGATAATAAATATGAAATGTGCATCTTTATTGGGTATAAGGATGGTTTAAATGGGTACAAGCTTTGGAACCCGGAAACAAGGAAGGTTGTGTATAGCCGAGATGTGGTGTTTAGAGTGGTGAAAGATGTTGTTAAACATGAAGTCATACCAAAGGAACATGAGAAGATAGATTTTGAGCTAAAGGAGTATGAATCAGACTCTATAGCAGAAGAATATTCAGAAGAGGAAGAGCCACAAACTCTAGTTGTGAGAAGATCGGTTCAGGAAAGAAGGCAACCACAAAGGTATAGTCCATCTGCTTTCTGTTCAGTTTTTGCCTTAACTATAACTGATGATGATCCCATAACTGTCATGGAGGCAGTATATTCAAAGGATGGAAAACTCTGGAAGGAGGCCATGGTTGATGAAATGGCATCCTTGCATAAAAATAAGGCATGGGATCTGGTGGAGTTGTCGGCTGGAAGGAAGCCCATCGAGAGAAAATGGGTGTTTATGAAGAAGATGAATGCAGAAGGCAAGGTGGAGAAAGAAAAAGCTCTGTTGGTAGCAAAAGGTTATTCCTAGGTGCTAGGAATTGATTTTGGTGATATTTTTTCTCCTGTCGCCAAAGTTACTTCTATTAGATTACTTTTATCTGTTGCTGCTGCATTGATTTTGAGATAGAACATATGGATGTGAAGACATAATTTCTTCACGGGGATCTAGAAGAGGAGATCTACATAAAGCAACCTGAAGGCTTTATGGTGAAGGGTAATAAAGAACTAGTATGCAGGCTGAAGAAGTCTCTGTATGGGTTAAAATAGTCACCAAGGATGTGGTATCAGAAATTTGATACCTATATATGGGGACTTGGCTTCACCAGAAGCAAAGAGGATCATTGTGTTTATTTTAAATTAATTGGTGACTGTGTTATTTATTTGGTCTTGTATGTGTATTATATGTTGTTGATTGGAAATGACAAAGAAATTATCCAAGATTTGAAGACCCAACTATTCTCCAAATTCGACATGAAGGATCTTGGTGCTGAAAACTATATTTTGGGCATGGAAATTAAGAAAGATCAGGCAAAGAGGAAGCTCTGGTTAAACCAGAGGAAGTATTTCTAGACTATATTGCAGAGGTTCAATATGCAGGATAGTAAACCGATGAATGTTCCTATTCCTGTAGGTGTAAAGTTGTCTGCCGAACAGTGTCCCAAGACACAAGAAGAAGAGGAGGATATGTCCCGTGTTCCATATGAAAGTGTAGTGGGTAGCCTGGTGTATGCAATGGTCTGTACTAGACCAGACATTGCACAGGGAGTGGGAGTATTGAACATGTTTATGTCAAACCCAAGGAAGGAGCATTGGACAACAGTGAAGCAGGTTTTCAGATATTTACATGGCACTAGTGATTATGGCTTGTGCTACCACGGAAGACTAGGATTGGAAATAATGTTTGACATTCATGGTTTTTTTGATGCAAACTGGGTTGGAGATCTGGACCAAAGAAGATCTACAAGTGGGTACGTGTTTAGCCTATTTGGAGGTGTAGTCAGTTGGATGAGTAAAAGAAAGTCTGTAGTGGCTCTTTCAACTATAGAGGCAGAATACATGGCAGGCACTCAGGCAAGCAATGAAGAAGTTTGGTTGCAGAGATTGTGTTCAAGTATGGGGTTGGTACAACAAGCTATAAGGATAGATTGTGATAGCCAAAGTGCAATTTTCTTGGCTAAGAACCATGCTTATCATTCAAAGACAAAGCACATTGATGTTCAATATCACTTTGTTAGAGATATGGTTGAGGCTAAAAGGGTGTTGCTGGTAAAGGTGGACACTTTGAAGAATGTTGCAGATGCATTGACGAAGTTTGTGAGCACTCAAAAGTTCTCTTGGTGTAGAGAAACAATGGGTGTTGAAGAATTGGGCCAATAAATAAGCTCTCTTGTGGCTCGCTATGGAAAGAAAACAAGAAGTGGGAGAATTTTGGGTATGTTTTATATTCTTTCCACGACTAATCACGCGTGGGGGGGTCATAGGGGGGATGGTAGCCCCCCCTGTCGGGTTCTAGGGCAGCGCCCCAGCGAAAATGTTTTGGTCCTTAATTTCTAGTGGGTGGTCCGCGCCCATGGTTTTGTGCATGGTTTTGCACATGGTTTTGGACTACGATGGTTTTCAGCCCCTAGTATTTTTGTAGATCCTGTCAAGGGAACTATGGTTATGTTCTAATCCAAGGTTAATGGATTAGGGTTTATTTATGCTTCAACATGTATATATATGTGTTGTAACACTAAAATGAATATAACGAAATATCAAGCTGGTCGTCCCGATTTGGGATCGACGGGAAAATATCTGTGTTTATCTGTTTTAGGTTTTATGCTCTCGCTATTGTTTATTTTATGTTATAAGATTCGTGTGTAGATAATTTATGTTCAGGGTTAAAACCTACACAAAATGATGGAGAAATGTGTAACGACAAGAAGGCACATGAAGTTTTTCTAAGAAGGACTTTCATTTCATGCTCATTACCTTAAGCTTGTGAAGATTTTGTTCATGAGGAATGCAAAAGTTTTACACCGAATTTGCAAGAAGGTGCTCATAAGCATGCAACTAATGACAATGATGAACAACTGGATGTTGAAATATACAAGATTATTGAATCCATTTTTGGTATTCCTAAGAGAGCCACTACCTCATAAAATCACCTCCTCATGAAGGCAAAAAATGTGAATGTTCAAGATATAAAGTTCTTTTAATAAAGTTGCTTTTGATTATGATAAACATAGTAAATTCTCACATAAGATTTGGAGAAAGTTTGCATGCTCCTTTTTTTGTTTGGATAACCACAATGTTTCAAGGTGTTGGAATAAGATATCCATGCACATGAAACTTTAAAAGCAAAGGAGGCATAAAGCCAAAGACAATGTAAACCATGTTGAAAAGAAGAGGAAAATGTTTTGCACTAATTTCCATAAGCAAGGTCATCTTGTAGACAAGTGTTGGACTTTGTATCCAGCAAGTCATCAAAGACATTTGAAGAAGGTGGAGAAAGAGAATGTCAAGAATGGAAAAGTGGATTCCATTCCATAATTTATGTGGGTCAATATGATTCGCATGATGATGATGTGTAGTTGAAATAAGTGTCATTGAAATTGTTTGGTAAGAGATGGTTAAATTTCTTATCCAATTAAGGCTTTGCATGTATTTTTATGTTGATGCATTTATTCGTGAATGGAATGCATGTTGCATGTTTATGCCAAGAAGGTGATTGAAAGTGGAGTATGTTGACTCACTTTATTGTAGAAAACTTTGTTCATTTCAGCTTTAAGTACATGTACATATGAGTGGGGTTCTTTTATTTATTATTGTACTTGTGAGAGAGTTGAAGAATTGTATACATGCATGAGATTTTGTGTGTATTAATAGTGTAATTTTGATGGGTTCATTATGCTTGAACATGCATGAGTAATTGACTTGTGTTGGTCGATTGCTTTGTTTAACATGCATGATATAAACTTGAGAGTGTTGGCTTGTGTTGGTCGATTGTGTTTTGCATGCATGTCATGTTGACTTGGAAGAGTTGATTTTGTCTCCAAGGATGAAAAGGATATGTTGACGAAGTGTTTCATGAGATGTGAAATTATTTCTGTTTGGGAAAAGAGTCGTCAAATTGGTATACATGTTTGTGCTTGACTTGAGAGTCTGTCTTTTGAAGCAGCATGTTTTGTCGACTTTTGTTTGGTTGATGATTTTTGACACCGAGATGTGAGAGTATATGGCGAAGTTCACATGGTGTGGAATTAGATGCTTTGAAGGAGGAAGAGGATATGTCATCAAGTTCTATTTATTACATGTGTGTTTGTGACAAGATGTCAAAGAGTTTACAGCCATTGTAGACCATTTTATGTGTTGACACCAAGAGGAGAAGGATATCGCGAATGCATTCTTCTAGATGTGGAATTAGGAACTGAGGAGGTTAAATAATGGTCATTTCTTTTCTTATTTTTATTGATGTTGGAAGCTATTTGTTTTATCTCACTCATTGTGAAAAGGAGGTTCATGATTCTCAGTGGTAAGGTACCAAGGAATTGATTTGGTATAGAAAAAGTGTTATATCAGCAAGCAACCAACAAGTGTTCGGGTGGGTTAGCAACAAAAGGAGAATAGTGGTTGAAGAGACAATCCATTTGCAAGGGAAGGAAAGGCATGTTAGTGAACTGAAGAGGTTGTAAAAGTGATTAATCCAAGTGGAATAAAGATGATAGAGATTGGGAAACAAAAGAGATTTCAGCTCTTATGAGACAACTAGCTTTTGTGGGTCCAAAAGCATGTCAGTGGGAAGGAGTGACCAGAATCTGGATCAGGGGAAAAAATCATCTTAGAAATTAAAGTGCTCAAAATTTCAACTAACAGATTGAAAGAAACTAGGTCATCGCAAGGAATATAACACAACTCATTTCGTTGAAAACTGATTTCGAATGAGGAAGTTATGGCTTGTTGATCGCCGTTCAGAACACAAAAAAATTTAAAAAATATTGGAGAATAGGTATAACTGATGAGATGGAATTCTAGTCAGCATGTAGAGAATCTTCTTTAGTTTAGCCCAATGGGATTTTCACAAGTGTCACAATTGGATTGTGAAGGTAAAAATGGCCCAATGTCCTCCAAGGTTGAATGTGGGTTCATGATTTTTATGTGGTGGAATTTTTTTTTTAATATTAAATTTAACTTTATATATATATATATATATAGATAGATATAGATATATATATATAATGATTTTAAAATGTCATATATTATATTGATATATATTATATATATTAATATTAATTTAAAAAAATTATATATTATTAAAAAAAATTAATTCCACAAATATAAAACATTTTAATTAAAAAACCCTAACTTCAAATGTTCAAACATTACTCGTTGGCATTGAAAGGTTATTGTTATGGTGGAGGTTTAACCATAGTATCTGAATATTATGGTGGAGCATGCATTTTCATAACCTTGGTGGGCGCGTTTGTAATGTTATGTGTATTAAAAGGTTCAATGAAATCTGATGGTGTGTTATATTCAAGTTTGCCAAAAAAACGTATTGTGTGTATGGAAGTCGGGGTTCGACCCCATGACCTCCGCCCCACTACTTCTCATGCATACAAATAGGCCACAACATATTCAATTGAAAACAAAGGCGAAAAAACTGTAAGTAAATGTTGTTTCCAATTCCAACAGTGGAGCGGGAGGGGCTATCCCTCCTCCACATGAGACCTCACCATATGACCTTCCTTGAGCACACAGTTAAGTGCATATTAGTGCTTACTTAATACACAGTTAAGAATTATTATCTCCTAATTAATTCAGCTCTTAAGTTGGCATATTTTTAGTACATTCCCCAAATTTAGTGGAACTTCTAAATTTGGTGCAGGTAACTACTAGTTTTCTAGATTTAGAGGCAAAATATAGGGGGAAGTTTAATGAGGCCTATATTGGTCAATTTTCGACCAATTTTTGCTCAAAGATAGTCATTCTTAGTATATTTGCATGCTCTAAATCCATAGGAACAACTTGGAGAGGTAACGGAGCTCAAATACAGTTGTTTTTGAGACGTTTATTAATTTTGACGCCAAGTGCCAGCAGGAGGGATGGCCATGCCTAGATCAGCTGAAGGCCAATTTTAGTGAATGAATAGTCAATTTTTGATGTATTTCATTCTCTAAACATAGTGGTATAGTTTATAGAGGTATTGGAGCACATATGAAGGTGATTTTTTCACTTTATATATTAAACAAGCCCATGGCCGCCGAGGATGGAGGTCAAGCCTATAAGAGCTGTGAACCAAATCCAGTGATTGAATAGTCATTTTTGAGGTATTTTAGTGCTCTGAAACCAATAGAATAGTCATAAAAACCATTGGAGAAATACTAGTTCTTGTAATCATACAATTTACTCATAATCCAAAGAGGGCCTACGTACTTAAAGTAGGTGCATGGAGATGTAGCCCATGAGCGGTGAACTCCATCATCATCCATTGTGTTATGTGATTTACATGAGTTATTTTACTGCATCTCATTTTTTTTATGAGTTATAAAAATCTAATTAACTAATAACTACCTCATCAAAGATACATGAAACTTGATAGTTTAACACCTTCACAAATGGTTAAATGGGATGATCCTTAAACACATTTTTAATACTGATGAGGGAGCTTGTATAGCAATAACAAGTTTTCCCATATTCACATAATTTTCATCACCTCCGTCCACAATTTTTTTCATTCCATTTTCACTACCATTGTTCCATTCATTGCAAATTCCTACATAAGACCCATATACTCCCACAACTATAATTCCATAATGACATTTAAGTGCATGTGATAGTACATGATGCATTTGAGTAGGTTTTTTATCCAATTATTCCACCCACTACTGAATATCCATCATTGAGGGGATCATTCATGGTGATATAATTCGTTGATTAATTTTTGTTATCATGAATTGAGTTTATTTTAGAATTTTTTCAATAAAATCCATGCTCTTCTTCATATAACTATTGGAGGCTGGTATAAGAAAGAGGTTGGTGTCATGGATAAGGGAAACAATTTCATGATTAATTGTATCATCTATGATGAGTTTTCTTAACTTGAGTTTAATTTCACCACTTCCTGAGTGTGGTAATTTATTATAGATAAAAACATGTTATGAGGATTTTGTGTCTTTGTGCAATCCTTAGAGAGATGAAACACATTGAAAATGAGAAATAAAAAAATGATCTCCATCTTATATTGAGGTAAGAAATATTGTCATATAGGATGAAAATTATGGTGGTGAGAGCGGAAGTGGCTAATGTGGGACCATTGAGATACATTTTGTATATAGGGCATTGTATTCCATACATGCATTTTTGGGCATGAGATACCATTTTTTATATTCGACATACTATGATCATTTATTGAAATCTTATAGTTGATGAAATTTTGAGCGTTTTTACACACATACACATATTCATAAAGAGAGACAAATAGAGAATGAGAGACATGATCTATGATTTGAAACATTTCTTTATTTGATGTTGAAGTTTTAGAATGCTAGGATGAATTTGCATGTATGTGATGATCCAATACCACATATAGTGAAGTATGAACTATAAAATGTTTCATTTATGAATTTTCTTGCCCCAAGTTTATAAAGACACATGGTCAATGCATAATACTAGTGATGTTCATAGTTGATGATCATGAAAAACTTACAAGGTAAAAACATTAAATTTAAATATATATATATATATATATATATATATATATATATATATATATATATATATATATATATATATATATATATATATATATATATATTAACAAGAAGGTAATAATATTTTCTAAAATATTTTCATGCACATTTCATTATTAAATTCTTTGAAAATTGAAATTAAGATTTTATTTCTAGATTAAGAGAGAAACTTTATAAATCCACAAAATTCGAGGGTTATTTATAATTTTTTTTTTGAATAATCAAGGTTAGAATATTATTTGTATGAATGCATAGATAGACCTAGGATTTTTCTACCTGGGCCTTTCTAAGTGGTCGAATGAGTAGAGTCGTGGGGAGAGATGCAACCCAGTCCCGCCGTAATGTGGTAACCAGTTGTCAATATCCTTCAGTTGAGGATGTTGGTTATTTATATGGTAATGAAAGGAAGTGTGAAACCTTGGTTTTTGGGTTACGATGGAAAATTGGTATGAAGGGGAGATATGTTCTAAAGGAATCAACAAAATCTAAGTTTGTGATATTAAATAAATATTTGGAGGAACCAAGGAAACATATGAAATATCATTCTCTAATTTATAAATTTATTAGAATATGGCCCAAATAACTAAATCTAGTGGATCCAAACAGTGTAGAGGTTTAAAGGCCCTCTTGAAATTTTTGTGACATCGAAACGGTTTTTTATAGTAATTTTCATTGATGGCTAGGATTTCAAGAAAATATTTGAAAATGGTCCATATTTCATAAATAATGTTCTTTTATTCATAAGATTCTAGGAAGAGTCCTATACCCCAGTTAAGGAGTAATTCCTTGTACCTAAAGTATGGGTATGGCTATTCTCTCTACCGAAAGATATTTGGGAAGTATAAATTCTTGAAGGTGTAGCTAATTACAATAGGTATTTTGGGAAAATATCGAAGATTACTAAGTGGAGGAGGCACTCTTCATACACAAGAATTTTTTTTTTTATATGAACATTTCCAAATCACTTACTCAACTAATCGATATTGAATACTTTGACAATATCTAGGCATAGTCATCATATTACAAGGATATGTCATTTAAATTCTATAGGTTCCATGTATATGTCCATCTTGTTAGATATTTTAAAATATTATTAATGGAAAACCAAGATAGTAACAAGAAATTTTTTTTGGAGGGCTTCCAAGAAGTTGTTAGAAAAAAGGGAAAAAGTACCAAAAACTAAATGGAGAATTTGTTGAAGGGAAAATATGTGAAAGTTCAGGAACATTCCAAATAAAATAATATTTTGTTGTTCTCTGAGTTAAAGGAGGATACACCATATGTGTATCTACATATGGAGAAACATATTGAGATTGAACATCAAGTGGGAAACCCTAGGGAGAATTAAAACCCTAAGTAGAAAACTCTAGAATGTATGTTCGATATCGCATAAATTGAAGACATGCTCATGGACACCAACTTAATTATGGAAACGGAGGTCAAATAAGACACTGTTAGCATGGATGAATCCACAATGATGGATTTCCTTAACGAATTAGAAAGAGTTTAATATGATGACATGCCAATGGGGAAATTTTAACACTTATTCCACTTGTATACTTAGTGGCTAGACCACAGTCAAACCCAGGAAGGGGAATCTAGTAATCCAAATTAAAAATCTAAGGTATCATCTTAAATAAGAAAAATTAAAGGCCCGAAAATAGCATAAGAAAATATAAAAGGTCAAAAGACCACTGGAGAGCTTATATAGAAAGTTTTTTAATTTTTCATCAATTATGGGAAAGTACCACTGGTCTGTGGGTATTTTTCCCTATCTACAACAATTTATTAATGAAAATAATCTCATGTAACATTTATAGCCTCAATAGAAAATGTATTTTGAGGCATATGAGAGATAAAACTATGAAATAAACACCAAATGTACTTATTAGAAAAAAGACAGTGTCTCCAATGAGAAGATAGCAGATATTTTAGACAAATGTTGGAAGGTATTTGAGTCAATGCATGATGGTGACAAAGAAAGTGTAGAAGTATTTCTAGTGGTCTATAATCCTAAGGAGGTATTCATTGACGATTCGGTGGTAGGGAAAAACATTTTATCTGGGTGATTTCATTGTCTAGGGGTTAAGGAGGAAGCTTACTCATGGTATGTTACATCCCTTTGGTGTCGGGAGAGAAAGGAATAGTTTTGAGTGATATAAGAGAAATAAGAGCCATCCACAAGAATTAATTTTGGAGAGTAGGAAGAGACTTCAACCTCATCAAGAATATGTAGGAGAAGAATGGAGGCATCTGCAATTTATATTTAACAACCTAACATTTGAGGGAAATTATTTAAGAGGTGAAGGTTGTAGATATAGATAAAAATAATGAATTTTGTACATGGAATAATCCTATAGGAGGATGTCATCATGTTTTTAGTTTATTTGACCATATTATGCTTTCAAGGTAAGTCTTTGGGAGATAAGTTTTTGTGGAATCAACCATTTTACATTGTTTAGGGTCTAACCATTGATCAATATTTGTAGAGATTGACTTGAAAGCACTGCCTTAGGATAAACCATTTCATTTTGAGAGATGTTGGCTTCATAACCCATATTTCCTAAATAAAGTATAAGGTTGATGGATGGGAATCACTTTATATGGGGGGAAGTAGATGCATGCCATTTAGTTGAAATTGAAGGATCTAAAATCCAAAATCAAATAATTGAGCTAGTTTAAATTTGCCAATATTATTTTATATAAATTAGAATTAGAGACAACTTTGTAAGAAATCTAACACGAAATTGTATCAAATCTCCACTCAGAAGCTGTAATATAGGAGGAGGGATAATTAATACATATATTAGATAACTTTAGAAATAAGGAGGAAGTCCTATTACATAAAGCATCTAGAATGCAGTGACTCAGAGAGATGGCGTGTAACAATTTTTTTTCCCACGAAGCCATTGTCAAGCATAAATAGTGTAATCAAATTTTCTTTCTTAATTTTAAGAATGATACCCATATCCTTCAACATGGTGAAATGGAATATGGACTAGTGTCTTGCTATAGGGAAATGCTAATGGAAGCATACCTTGATAGAGAAGAGGAAATAGATGAATCACAACGTACATTCCATTTTTTTAAATCTAGACTAGAATATAGCTCTAATGCAGGAAATTATGCTTTTAGAAGTAGAGAATGTGGTGAAGGAAATTTCCAATAACAATTCCCTTGGTTCATATGGATTCAAAATTAATTTACTCAAACCATTTTTTCCAATGATTGTATAAATTTAAAAAATACTCTGATGTATTACCTTAATCTCCTGATCTAAAAATTACATGCAGTGTTAAATACATAATCATTCGACTTAATTATTTGTAGAAATTTAATCGCCAATTGAAATCACATGAAGAAAAATAAATCGCACATAACAAGATGTTTTTACCGGGAAATCATAAAGCTAAAAACCCCACCTATCATATATTGTGTATATCAAGGATCATGAAACAATATGATACAAAGATCTGCTCTAAGAGCTCTTAGTACAATATAAAATCGTCTCACACTATCATACAAAAATTGGTTCACACATTCACCAATTTATTGACTCCTGATAGCCTACCTCCAGTGTGAAATTTCTACTGAATAAGATCACTGAATTAATTTGATCTTGCCTTTCCTTGACTTCGCAACCTCATTGAAATCTCCAATGTGTGTGTAGATGCATTGAATGCACCACTATATTCATAAACGATAGTCAACCAGACCCTTTCACCTATCCCTCCACTAGGTCTCCATTAGATCTGATATGCATGTAGTTAACAATAGTATTTCTTCAGTTTCATGTGAGACCACTTCTTGTGAATAATTAAATAATTATTTCATTGATATATGTAGTGTATCATTAGTTACAACTAGCACAACTAAGTTTAAGTCACTTAACTACGTTAAACTAAATAACAACTCACATAACTACACATGCAACTCTGTTACAACTTTGTATCACTTAGTTATGACGAAGTCCACTGTGCATGTTCCACCAACCAACCTTGGAACTCGTAATTCCTTCAATCAACTGGTTTTCCACATCAGCTAACTGAAATCAAGTGCTTCAAGAGAATAGATTATTATTTATTATCTGATGATTATTAATGGATAATAATAATCAACATGAATTCTTTTTTAGACATGCGATATATAAATAGATTTTTCCCATGCATCTAAAAATAGAAACTCATGTATAAATACAATTTGATCATCCATCTAAAAATAGACTCCCACTATAAACTGATTTTTCTCAACATTCTAAAAATAGACATACACCTAAAAATATTCTGCGGGCCTCACCTAGTGAAGGTTCTTAATTTTCACTAGGATCATCATCTTGTTGATTCTCAACACTCCCTCTCAACAAGAAATGGATTATCCTTCACCCCGACCTTGCCTCTATGGTATTCGAATTTTCTCCTAGTGAGCACCTTCGTCAGAATATCTGCATCTTGATCTTCTGTAGGAATGTACTGAAGCAACATGATCTTTCGTTGCACACAATATCTGATATGATGATACCAGATATATATATGCTTAGATGTATCATGAAACACAAGATTAATCGAGAGTTTAATGCAAATATAATTATCACAATGAATATTTGTAGGATCTAAATGAGAACCAAACAAAATTTTCAGGATCTTCCTCATCCAGATAGCCCTCACATGTAGCTTGACTTGCTACCATGTATTCCGCTTTCGCTGAACTGAGTGTCACAGATCTCTATTTCCTATTGTACCAAGAAACAACTGTAGATTCGATACTCAAAAACCTTCCTGAGGTGCTCTTTATGTCTATTGGGCTGCCTACCCAATCTACATCTGTGAAGCCATGCAACTTCACCTCATCCATATGTCTGTACCATAAACCATACTCAGATGTGCCCTTGAGATATCTCAGGGCATGATTTCCTGCCTTCCAAAAGAGGTTGGTAGGCTTAACCATCACTTTACTAAGCTGGGTCACCGCATAGAATATGTCCAGTCTTGTATTAACTAAATACATAATCGAACCCACCAACCTTCGATATACAGTAGCATCCACTACCTCTGCCGATGTAGCATCCTCTTTCCTCTAATTTCCTGGAAGATGAGTATCCATGGGTTAGCAGCCCTCCATGTGAAACTTACCGAGTATCTCCCTTGCATAATTGCCTTGAGACAAAAACACTTCACCATCTCAATGTCATATTTCAAATTCAAGGAAATAGTGAAGGAGGCCCATATCATTCATCTCAAACTCCTTTGCAAGGCCCTCGTTGCATGAGTGTATCAGCTGCTCATCACCAGTCAGTATTAAATCATCAGCATAAAGAACAATGATTAAAAGCTCACCCTCTACCACAATTTGGTATAGGTCTGCATCCACCTCACTCTTGGTGAAGCCAAGTTTGGTGAAATAGTTGTCGATCCGAGTGTACCAAGCACGGGGTGCTTGCTTCAGCCCATACAAAGCTCTTTTCAGTCTGCATACATGTGACTCGCTGCTGAAAATCTCAAATCCTTTAGGCTACTCAATGTACACTTATTCCTTAATGATCCCATTAAGGAACACAGTCTTGACATCCATTTGATGAATGTGCCAACCCATTTGCACTGAGAGAGAAAGGATGGTCCTAATGGAAGAATACCATGTGACAGGTGAAAAGGTTTATTCATAATCAATCCCCTCAATCTGTGAGAAGCCCCGGGCAACAAATATTGCCTTATACTTCTCTACACTCCCAACAACAACTTTCTTTACCTCGTAGATCCATCTTGAACCTTCCATTGATTTATCATCGGACCTTGGAACAATTTCCCAAGCACTGTTTCTGAAAATGGAGTCATACTCCTCCACCATTGCATCTACTAATGTGGGCTCCCATAGTGCTTCCTGAAAGGAATATGGATTTGTCACAATACATTTTCTAACAAGAGCCATGTATCCAGTGAATCAGTCAGGAGATTGTCTCTATGTGCGCTGTGAAGTAGGGACTCCTACATTCTATGTTGCATCAAGCTTCAGCCTCTCAGCTTTTGTGGTACGCCTTCTACCTGTTCTGATGTTTGGATCTCTGTGAGTGGATCCCTCCACTCCATGATCCTCCTCTTGTGGCTGATCCACATCTAGAGGCTCATATTTGGGAACCAAAATTTACTCCTCTGCATGGAATTCTAGCTCCCTCTCAAGCGACAACTTGATGGCTTTCTCCTCATTGAATTTTATATCCCATCGCACCACAGTCATTTGGCTATTTGGAAAATACACACAACAATTATGGGGTTTTTTCTGTGTACCCCACAAATATCCCAACTTCAGCAGTCAGCTCCAGCTTGTTCCTGGCGTTCTTGGTCACATGCATATAAACAGATGACCCAAAAATATTAAAGTGAGAAACATCCAGTTTCTTACTAGTAAAAGATTCTTCAGGTGTATTCATGCCAAGTAGTCTATGAGGACAACAGTTTTCAACATAAACTACAGTGTTGCATGCTTCTTCCCACAAGTGCATTGATAGGCCATGATCATGAAGCATAGCTCGTGCAGCACCCATGATCATTATGTTATTCCTCTCCGCGACCCCATTCTATTGTGGGTTATGAGGCGCTATGAGTTCTCTCGGAATTCATTCTTTGCTACAGAAGTATTTTAATTTATTCGAGATATATTCACCACCATTATCACTCCACGGAGCCTTCACTTTCTTCCCCGACACTTTCTCCACCAATGCTTTAAACTAACAGAACTTTGAGAATGTTTGATCCTTCTTCTGCATGAAAAGGATCTAGCATATATGAGAATAGTCATAAAAAAAAATAACATAATACCTATGTTTTTCTATTTAAGCAACCGATAATGGCCCACACACATGTGTGTGAACTCTCTCCAGGATCACCGAAGCATAGTTCTCCTTTTCATGAAAGGTTGTCTTCACAAACTTACCCATAGTACATCCGTTGCACTTATCTAATTACACAAGTGTACCCTTGGGAATTCTAGTAGAAATATCCTGCAAAACATTTAGGACACTATGGTAAAGATGGCCCAATCGCCTATGCCACAATTCGCCCTCATCTCGGATCACCACTTCTTCTGCTTTTCCCACCATTGTACCATAGCCATCTTCCTCCATCTTGTAGATATTCTTGACTCGAATCCAAATCTTCTTGGTTTGACTAGTTATTTTATGTCGCAGGAAAGCTTTTCCATCACTGAAAACAATGTCATAACCTCTGTCCTCCAACATCGCGACTGAGACCGAGTTCTTCTTTAGACCTAGAACATGCATAACATCTTTGAACGGAAATGGTTTACCTGACTCCCTTTAAAAGGTAATGGTACCAATTCCGATTTCACTGTATCATCCATCTTCTCCCATCTCTAGATCCATTTGGAGATCTTTCCCTGCAAGTCATTGAAAAGCTCCTTATCTCTCGCCATGTGGAAGGAAGCACCATTATCAAGATACGACACTCATCCCATTGTGCTTGAATACAAGCATGTGATCAAGGAGAAATCAAGTTCAAATTGTGAGGCAAGGGCCTCACCAGCTGCAGCTCCAACAACCTTCTTGTTCTTCTTTTCCTGCGGGTCTTTAGTGGTGAGATGCCCATGTTCGTGACATTGAAAACAGTTCACCTTGGACAAATCCAAATTCTTGCCTTTAGCCTCAGATTTTGAGTGGAATTTATTCCCCTTCCATTTCCTTGCTTTGGAAGCCAAAGCACAATCCTCTTCAGCATCATGCTTTGATGAAGAGAAATTCCTGATTTTCCTCCTGATCTCCTCTTGCACTAGATCTGACCAAAGTTGTTCATAATCCGACAGTTTTTCCTATCTTTTGATAGAGTCTTCATAACTGTGCCAACTCTTAAGAAGTCCCAAGAGAGCCAAGCTCACCAAGTCATCACTAGCAACCATGATTCCCACACTCCCCAACTCATCCCTACATTGGAAAATTTTTGTGAGATACTTTGGAATATTGTTGCCCTTCTCCATCTTAATTTTTTCTGAGTTTATCCTTCAGCGCCAATTTGCTATGGTCACTGTTGCTTTTGATAAAATCCATAAAATATTTCCACGTTGTAAATGGAGTGGCTTTCCCATGAAGGCTTGAGACAATATGATCTCTCACACCTTCCAACATAATCCTTCTCGTCTTCGCTACTTTAATTTGCGATGCATCAAGTAATGCAGCAGCCGTCGAAGTGGGCTTAGGAACATCATTGTTGATGAATTACTTCAAGCCATTATATTCAAGCATCACCTCCATCCTATCCTTCCATTCAATGCAGTTTGAGCTACCTTTGAGTGCACACTCTAACTGCAAACCATTGAAATCCATTTCAATGTTTACTCAACTGTCTCACTAAGAAATTCTTGCAGCAAATTCAAATTGTTTCCACCAACAAAGCTCAGCACTGCTTCAATATTGCAATCTTCTCTGCTACGATAACATGTAGAAATATAAAAATTTCTGTGATGTATTACTGGAGTCTCCTGATCTAACAATTATATCCACTGTTAAATATAGAATTCTCATACTTAATTCTTTGCGGAAATTTAATCGCCAGTTGCAAACACATGATGAAAAATCAATCGCACATAACAAGATATTTTTACCAGGAAAGCATAAAGCTAAAAAACCCAACTATCATATATTATGTATATCATCGATCATGAAACAATCTCATACAAAGCTAAGCTCCAAGATCTCTCAGTACAATATACAATTGTCTAACACTATCATACAAAAATTGGTTCACACATGCACCAATTTACTACCTCCTGACAGCCTGCCTCCATTGCAAAATCCCTACTGAAGAAGATCATTGAATGAATTCGATATTTCCTTGCCTTGAATGTGAAATCCTCATTGGCATATCCAATGTGTGTGTATATGCATTGAATGCACCAGAACAGTCACAACTGATAGTCAACCAGACCCTTTCACCTATCTCTCCACTAGGTCTCCACTGGACCTGACATGCATGTAGTTAATAGTAGTATTACTTCAGTTTCATGTGAGACCACTTCTTGTGAATTAATTAAATAATTAATTCACTGATATCTCACTAGTGTATCATTATTTACAACTAGCACAACTGAGTTTAACTCACTTAACTGAGTTAAACTAAATAACAAATCACATAACTACACATCCAACTCTATTACAACTTTGTATCACTCAGTTACAACAAAGTCCACTTTGCATGTCCCACCAACCAACCTTGGAACTTGTAATTCCTTCAATAAACTAGTTTTCCACATTAGTTAACTGAAATCAAGTGCTTCAAGAGAATAGATTATTATTTATTTTCTGATTATTATTAAGGGGTAATAATAATCGAAATGCATTCTATTTTTAGACATGCGATCTATAAATAGATTTATCCCATGCATATCAAAATAGAAACTCATCTATAAATAGAATTTGATAAACCATCTATAAATAGACTCCTGCTATAAATAGATTTTTCTCAACATTCTAAAAATAGACATACACCTAAAAATAGCCTATGGGCCCCACTTAGTGAAGGTGCTTAATTTTCACTAGGATCATCGTCTTGTTGAATCTCAATAATGATTGGAGAATACATAAATTTGATAGTGGAACATTGCTGCAGTCTTCACCAAGTATGGTCTACTCGTAATGGTACCTTTCTCACCTTTATTCCTAAGAATTATAAATACATTAATCCAATTTTTTCTCCCTAATAGTGTTATGAAATTTTGGGTACAAATTTGTCTCATATGTGATTTTTAAATTACTAAAGCCCCTCGAAAACGAAATTATCTCCCAAAAACAAACAGGGTTCATGGAAGCTCATAAAATATTAGACAAGATAATCATGGCCCATGAATTTTCTCATTCCCTTAAGAAGACATAGAGACTTTCCATGGTGATCAATTCATATCACTCTAAACCCTATGATTGATCGAACTGGAAATACCATCTCCAAATTTGGGAAGCCTTCCAATTTTCTCATCAATTGATCTACTAGATTAAATACCTTATGTAGTGTAGGGTTGAATGAGAAATAGGATCAAAATGAGAATGTATTCCTTGAGTTTATTTATCAAGAAGACAAAACATACAAGCATGATATTCCTAACAAAATAGAGCTTAATCAAAAGAATTGTGTTTAATACCTCTTATGAAAATTAGTGAAGAGGGAAGATATGGTAAAGAGACAAATTTATCTTTCATATAGATATTTAATAGAAGTAAACCATAATCACAAACTCACACCCCAATGATTCTTGAATAATAGCTGCAATTGTTTTTTGATTCCCTGTAAAAATGATGAAATAAAAGGTACATGACATCCCCTCTCTTATGTTGAACCTTTAGTTTCATTGAAAACTACATACATATAGACCAAAACCAACTTCACCTCTCTCAGGGGTGTAATCCCTCAGTGTAGTAACAACTCACACAATAATATCTAATAGGAACTAATGACTATGAGGTTAAACAAACTCTCTTCAATTAGACCAGCTGATACATTTGACTTTACTATTATGTAATAAGTATGAAACTACATCAAAATCATATTTACAATCCCCATTTACATTCATCCCATCATGTCAAACAAAAACATGAGATATTACATCAAAAAACACCGAGTTTGACCAAAGAAACCTTGAAAAATTGACTAACAGGTAAAAGCGTAGCGCCACCTGCAAAAGCGCAGTGCCATCGACCATACACATAGTGCCAACATTCAGGAGACTTTTAAAGGCCTTTCACTACTCAAAATCCATATATAAAGGTACCAATTGAAATTTGAAGATCTCCAGTTGTCATTAGACACCTAAATAAAGAAAAATTACCTCTCTAAGACAGATAAAAAATCATTCTCCTAAATTTACTCCCAAAAGCGCAGTGCCTAGCCCAAAACGTTGGTATAAAGTGACTTTTTGACCTGTTTTTGGGCATTTTCTCCCAATATGTTTGTTGAAAAGGCACAAAAACTACATGCATATCATTTACAGGGTACTAACTATCAACCAAGGTTAAATTTTTGGTAGTGAGGAAAAAGCGTAGCGCTAAGGCATTGCACATTTGGCTGAACTTATATTCCTATTTAGGCCAAAAGTCACAAAAAACCAAAATTTGAAAAAATTTCAAAAAATTACCTCAGATTTTCTCCATGAGGCAAGCTGATGATTTTTCAAGCAACAAGGGAGGCCTCAACCAACAATTCAAGTTTATCATTCTCTTTTTTTGTCATTAGGGTTTACTTCAGCTTCTTCTTCAATTGCTAGATTATGATTTGGGAGACCTTGTTCCTTGTATAATAATGCATGGCCATGTGTCTTTGTAGGTTATTGTTCATTTTTTCCCTCTTAAGAATCTTATCCAAGTGGAATTTCACCCTATCAAGCCAATTTACTTTATTTTTGTTAATTTCTGCCACAATGAGTTCATCAACAGTCATTTGACCTTTTGGTGGGGATGGTTTTTTTACTGCTCAAGTTCCCCATTGAGACCTATTTTTCTTGGTCTCCTTGTTCTAACTTGCTCTTCTTCATCCTATAGATAATAAAAAGCAAAAAATTCCTTATCTTTGACATCATCCTTTCTCAAATATTCCTTGGGCTTGTTTAAGAGCAATTGATTTACTTTTAACTGCGTGTTCTCATGTTGCAAAAATGAGACCAAGAAATTTTCCTTTGAAAAACTATCTTTTAGCTCTCTAATCTCATCTTCTTTCTCCTTGATGATCTGCTCAAAGGTTTTTTCCCCCTCATGCACATCCAAATCTTCCATATCACTGTCAAGATGAACCTTTTCCTCATCCTGAAATGGTGCTTCATGATGTGATGATATTTATTCCTCCGATGTAGGCTTGGGCCTTTCAACAATGTCTGGAGAAAACACAGGCCTCTTTCCTCTAACATATGTTTAAGTTACCTCCTCCCTAGGAGTTATTATGATAGGTTTTCTTGTGGAAGCCACCTCTTGTTGTGCTGGTGAAGAAAAAGGTATAGAGTGGTTTCTTAACTAAGTTGGAGAAGACAAAAGAGAAGCTAAATATATAAAACCATCCCAAGACAAAATAATACTTGTGAGTTGATGAAAAACCAAGATTTTCACAAATACAAGGTGAAACAAACTAGCATGATGATCTTCTCTTAATCTATGTACCTTCTCTACCATTTTACCATGCTTCTATAAATGTAATGAGGCAAGTTGAGAGATTTTACATCAGTGAAATGCATCAATAGTCTCACATGATACTGATATAACCTTGAGTACCTACCCTCACATGTAAAATATTTCATGATTCACTTCATGAGAGGGGCATACTTCTCCAACAAATGTCTTAATGTAAATATGTGTTTCAGAGTAGCTTTGTATGGCAGTTTCAAATACATATTGTAGTTTTCAAGGTCAAGGTCCCTTTTCTTGAACCAAGTTTCTCCATTGTTTTGAATCGTTGTAGTTTTGGCAATGGATTTTGCTGAAAGAGTGAACAAAACCCCTGGAATTTTCACCTTATCTCTCCTCAAACTTGTGGAAAAAGAATTAATAAGTTTTTCATGAAAACCAAGTTCCTCAAACTTTTGGAAAAAGGAAAGGAAAACCACATCCCATTGTTGGGTTGTATTTATCACCACAAAATGACTAAAACAGTACACATAAATTATCAATCCATGGATTTATTTTATTTCAATGACACTTGCAATGTCTGTGCCAATACATAAAAACAAAAGAAAATCCAAATGAAGGAAATCGTTGCCAAATTAAATCCAGGAAGAAATAACTCATGTAGAAATAAAATGATCTACAACACTGTGATCACACCTCAATCAATCTGTTCTAGCATTCCACACAACAATTACCCAGCTGGTATATCTAGTCCGACATGTGTAACAACATATAAAATATTGGAATTCAAGAAGATATATTCACAACTAATAACATCAACAATAACACGTCCACTAATACTTAAAGTATATATATATATATATATATATATATATATATATATATATATATATATATACCTTAACCACTACAATCCCTACTAGAGAGGAGGGTCCTTCCTCTCTAGCAGGGAGTAGGAAGAAAAAGCACTTAATTGAAACTAAATCATATGACGCATGTAACATCAACAAAATGATCACTTGTATTAATGTGACCAAAAGTACAAAGACAAAGTAATATTTTTCTTTGTTAAGCTTTTGACCTCGAGGGTCGAGAAAAATATAGTGGTTACATCTCAGACAAACGAGGGATGGATCAGTCATGAGAATCTTATGATTCTCATGATGATAAAAATATAATACATATGGTTACAACCACTTCTTAATAAAAAATCTGACTGGAATCAAAACCTCGTGGAGGTTGTTATCCAAAAATATAGTACGTAAAAACTTCTACAAGTATCATGATAAATCACAACTATAGTGTAACATCTAGAGGACAGGTTAGCATTAGAAGTTGATGAGATCGAGTTAGCGTTATAGTCATAACAGAAGTTCATCAATGGGTCTGTTACATCATGGTGTAACAACACCATGGTGTAATAACACACGTTTAACTACTCTTGTATGCTTCATGCTCTAGATGTTTTGTACTACAAATAGCATCTTGAAAGACAACAAAAGACCATAATATTCTTCAAACATTCATCCTCAGTTAGTCATAAGAAATAAACGATACATCATAATAATCAATGAAATGGAAAGGTAAATGAAAAGAAGGTGAAACAACACAAGTTAAGAGAGAAATGTAGGAAAAAGAGGCAAAGAATAGCCTAGTGGTTGTAGTCATCAGGTAAAATGGAGGAAAAAAATGTAGGAAATGAGTACAAAATTGGCACCCAACATCTCCCCCCAGCTGAAGCACTTGCATGTCCTCATGCAAAATCTCATCTCTCATGATAATATCTCTGGTGCAGGTCAGTGAGATCATAAGTGCTAACCATATATTCATCTGCAGACATATACCCTTGACTATCCCTTACCTTTCGTACCCAGGACTCTAATTCATACTTGTTTAATTAATAATTACTCTGATAATCCTCAATTGGCAGCTAGATCAAAAGGAACTTTAACCTTAACCCAATCCAGGAAGCACTAAGGGTTTGTACTGTCTATGCATATGTTGGTACATGTGTAACAACGACCACAAAATTCTGGAATGCAAATGGGTCCCCCTTCAACAGCTCAAAACTGCTAGCCTCTGTGCATTTCAAGCACCCAGTCAAGGCTTGACTCTTCATTACTAAGAATTGATTAAGGTATAAGTTCACAATCCTTCTTTTGTAAGTGGCGATAGGCTCCCTTATCTTAGGAGTATTCAAAATTCTTCTAAATTTGAGCCGTAACTCAATGGCCCATTTTGGTTCTCCTCGGATCCATATTGCCATCTTATTTTCATTGGCATCCATATATTTGGTGGAAAAATTCCACTCAATCTGATTCTTCATGAAGGACACAAAATCTCGCAACTGTAGATCCCCCATGTAGGGGAATATCATCACCACCATTTGCATACTCATGTGCTCGCAAATGATATTGTGCAAGAGTAACTCACGCAGGAGGATTTGTTCATCAAAATTGTAACCATGAAAGACATCTAAGAATTTGGGAGTGGAAGAACACATATAGGGTCTGTCCTCCATAACAACTTTCATCTAGAATAGGAAGTAGCGTTCTCATAGAAAAATTGGGTAGGATGGGTAAGGTCGCCTACACCCTAGCAGATTGAGGGCAAGGTCATGAAGTTTTTGCTTATCCATAGTAAGATCCTAAAATTGTTGTTGTAACGACAATAGTTGTTCCTCCTGCTTTTTCATAGCTTCCTTCCTCTTATAGTTCTCGCAGCCTTTCTTCAACTCTTATTTCATCCAATTTTCATGTAGTGCACTTATCTCCTTCCGATGCTCTTTTTGTGAAATCATCCTCTCTCGAAGGGAGATTGCTTCCCAATTGCACTTTTGTAATTTGGGAATGAACAATATTTTCTCATAACTCCATCCCGAGACAGGACCCAATGTTCTTCTCCATTCAATATCAACATCAATAATGGGTGTAACGACCTCTTTTGAATGGGTCTACTCCACCTTTGTTGTTGGTTCTTGTGTAATAATAGCTTCATCAGTGGGTTCCTGTGTATCATCCCCTTAGTTTCTGCCGAGAGTAGCCTCTGTGTCCATTGTTGTTTCTTCCGTAATAGCAGTGGCCTCCACAGGTTCTTTTGTATTAGCCTCTAAGTCAATTAGTACAGGAGGCTCTGCTTGAACTGTTGGTTCTTGTGTAACAATAGTATCCTTAGAAGGTTCTTGTGTAACAACGTCCTGAAGTTCTGTTTCTATTTCCATTGGGCTGGTGTTTTCCCCACAGACGTTATCTGCTGATGTTGTTAGTTCTTGAAAACATGTCGTGCATATAGGTACCAAGATTTCCTTCCCCTCAAGTAATATTTGTTTCAATTTTTCATTTTCCTTTCTTATATTTTCAAGTTCTAAAACCAGGACATCAGTATTTTCATTACCTGATGAGGAGTGTTCTCCTTCTTCTTCTGATACTTCTGCTTCTTTTTGTTGTTCGGCTGTGTGTGGAGGTTCTGTGGGAAAGTTAACTTTCACCCTCCGTTTTGTTCATATATCCCCAATTGGTTCATTAGTGGGTTCTTTCCCAACTCTGACCTTGGAAGGCTGAGTCTGGGTCTCATCTTTTGCCTCACTTCCTCCGGAAGTCACGACCTATTTTCCTTGGCTTGTCCTCAAGCTTTTTCGCTTGAATTATTCCTAGCTCCTTCCTTACTAGCTTAGGGCATCCATAATGATCAATTTTATGAGTCCAAGATTGGTCACACATGCTTCCGGATGTGTTGTTGTCTTCATTGTCATCTCCATATACTTAATGTTCCCCAATAAGTAGAATGGAAGGTTAATCTTTTTTTGGTGCCGAAGATAATTGAGTAGAGGGAAGTGATAGTTAAACACAATTTTTGATCTTCACTCACAAGTTATGTATTTGATTAAACCCAAGGTGACATCTACCCATGGATGAGGGAGTGATAACCTATCAACTTCTTTTGCTTTCTTCTCTAACTTTTATTCTCCTTCTAGGAAGTCTTTATTCAAAGAGGGGTCATTGTTTTTTCTGTTAAACCATCTCCGTCCCTCTACTCAAAATATGGTTACTCGGGTGATGACTTCTTCTTCCACCTCAATTTGCAGGCTCCTAACTTGGGTCTTGTGGTTATTCAAATTATGAGTGAATTCGATTGCAATTTCCTCATCCAAACCTTCCAATTTCTGGAAATTCTCAATCAATCTGGCATCTCTGAATACCTGGTAGGCTTCCTGACAGTTTTGCAAGACATCCATGGAATCCGGCTTGTGTCAAACTGCTGGTCCACCCATCTTGTTGTTTGTTTATGAATTCACTCCTTACTTCTCAAACCACTGTAATGTCACTGCATTGCTAACTTCCTCTTAGCTCGTTACTCTGCTTATCCGAGATGATGAGTTTGAGTCGAGGATACAAGGCTTCATCCAAGGAGAGTGAAGGGAGGTGACATGATTTATGAATTACTGAATCATACCTCACACAACTCTTCATAAATGTCTCGTTATGGAATCTAATGGGTTCTAATTACACTTTCTCTTTTCGGCCAGATTTAGTCATTATTGGAGATTGTGCTATTAATTGGATGCATGCGGGGTTGATAAGAGTTTATGACTATGGATTTTTTCATTGATTAAAAGATATATCCCCCCTTTCTTTAATGGTGACAATCGCCCACGACTGTCATGGGAATATCATCACATTTCCATTCATCACAAAATTATAAGTGAAGACATCACCTTTTGAATGACGTACTTGAAGCGACGTGGAGGAGGATCTTGAATTGGCGGCATACTCCTTGCATTGATTGCGGCAGTGACGCTTGGTTGGCACAATTATTGCTACATGAGATGAAAATGAGAAACTGTGTTCGTGGCTATCGGGTGTTACATTTGTAACAACCAAGACAAACTTCAGATTATGCTTTAGAACAAATGATGATTAGGAGAAATAGTTATAGAAATAAAAACAAATGAATAACATCATCTTGTAAAATGTATCAGAAAGGAGGGATCATGTTTTGGAAAGGGAAAAAAATGGGTGTAACAACTGCCACAGAAATGGTTTTCAACTATTACAAATTGTCTGACTGCACCCGGAAAGAGGTTTTCACAGTCATATTTGTTTTTTTTTTTTACTATATATATATATATATGTATGTATTATTTTATTTTATTTTATTTTTTATGTTTTTGTTTTTTATTTTTTTTAAACAACTGTAACAGTTGCCACAAAGGTGGTTTTCAACTGCTGCGCTTATTGGAATTTCAAATCTTAGGCTGCACGGGGGAATGTTCGCCTACTGCTCTAACATGAGGATGAAAGTCCACGATAATTTTAACAAACTATTACTTCGATGCACGTTGATGATATAAACTTAGACAGTGACCAATAACTAGTAACAATGTCTTAGCACTGTCAATGGTGACCAATTGTACAGTCTCATTGTCAGAGACCGTGTCTAATTTGTAAGGACCTAGCCATCTGGTGCAGAACTTGCCTTTGAAATTATTGAACCTTGAATCATACAAGAGAGCCCAATCTCCTTTTTGGAAATTCCTCTTCTTAATAAACGCATCATGCCATCTAGCTCTCTACTGCTGAATCATCAATGTCTACTGAATTTCAACCAATCATTTATCTTCCAACTCATTGAGTTGGTTTAATATTTGTTTCTATGTTTTGATTAAGTCTAGATTGACCTGCAATGTTGTTCTTGATGTCCTTATCTCAAATTATATGGGGAATAAAGGATTCTTACCATACACCAATTCATATGGTGAGAAGCCTATAGTATTCCTCCGTGTTGTTCTGTAATCCTAGAACACCTCTTGAAGTTTCTCGACTGAAATTATTCGGTGGCTGGCTATTGTCCTTGTTAAGATTCCCTCAATGACTTTATTGGTGCTTTCTACTTGGCCATTTTCTTGTGGATGATAAGGTGAAGTGATCCTGTGATGAATTCCATACTTCTCAACTAGCTTCTTGATCAAATGAGATGTGAACTGAGGCCTTCCATTTGTCACTATCTCCTTGGGTATCCTGAAGAGAACAAAGATATCTTTGAATAGGAAGTCTGAAATAGCCAGCTCTGTGGCTCTAATTAATGCCTTTTCTTCGACCCACTTTGTGACAAAGTTGATGCAGACCAATATGTATGATTTTTTCTATGATGAAGGATTAATTGGCCCTAGAAAGTCCAGGGCCCATTTCTCAAATGGTTCTATCACTTTCTGAGGCTGTAATGACATCTCATTTGATTTTAGAGGCTGGCCCATCCTTTGGTAGCTATCACATCCTTTCACAAACTTCTTGGAATCTTGGAATATAGTTGGCCATTACTACCCTATTGAGAGTACTTTATATCCCATTCCTTTTTCAGTGAAGTGCCCTTCACAGGGTTCCTCATGAAAATTTTTCAAGAACTGAAATACCTCATCTTCTCTAACACATCGCCTAATTTGAAAGTCAGGCTCGATGTGATAGATATTTCCCTCTATCCAGCAATAGGTAGCACTCTGTTGTATAATATTCCTGTTTTCTTTGGAAGATAAATGGTGTAGATATTTTCCTACAGTAAGATAATTGGCTTTATCTACATACCATGGTGAGTGAGTTGGGATGAAAAAAAGATATTCATCTGGAAAGGAATCCTTAGTGGGAGTGAAGTCAGCACTTATATTTAATCTAGAGATAAAATCAACAACCACATTGTCTTTTCCGGGTGTATATAAAATAGTAATATCAAATTCCTGTAACAAAAATAACCATCGTGTAACTATACCATTAGTAATAGGTTTTTTCATTAAAAATCAAATTGCAACGTGGTGAGTGTGTACAAATACTTGATACCCGATGATGTAGTGTTGGAATTTGTTGATAGCATGCACTACTACAAGGAATTCCTTCTCAGTCACTCTGTGCTTGAGTTTTGCTGGATTTAAATTATTGTTGATGTAATAAATGGCATAAGGTTTATTTTCCTCTAGTTGCCCCAAAATAGCACCCACAAATATGTTAGACGCATCCGTAGTGACATGGAATGGAAATATCCAGTTTGTTCCTCGTAAAATAGGTGATGCTGTTACACAGTTCTTTAACTTCAGAAAGGCTTTCTCACACTTTACTGTCCACAAAAATTCCACATCTCTCATGAGAAAGGAAAACAGAGGAGACACGTTCTTCGAAAAATTCTCTACGAATCTCCTGTAATACCCTGCATGTCCCAAAAAATTAAGTACCTCTTCTGGAGTCTTAAGAGTTGGGATTTTCGAGATTACCTCAATTTTTGCAAGATCTACCTTGATTCTGTCTGGCGAAATCAAATTTCTGAGCACAATTCCTTCGGTCATCATCATATGGAATTTATCTGTGGTCAGAGCAACATTATTTTGTTCACAACATTTTAGAACCTTCTCCGAATTAAATAATGTTGTCTCAAAGGCATCCCCGTAGGGTGTAAAATAATCCATAAATATTTCAAGACAGTCATTTAGGAGATGAGAAAAATACCCAATATTTCCCTCTTAAAAATTATTGTGGCATTATAGAGGCCAAAAGGAAGGACTCTCTATGCAAAAGTAACCCACAGGCAAGTGAAGGTTGTCTTGTATTGGTCTTCTAGGGAAATATGTATTTGATTATAGCCACTGAACCCATCCAAGAGTGAATTTTTCTTTTTTCCCAGAGAGAGTATCCAAGACCTGATCAATGAATGGTAAAGGGAAATGGTCCTTTTGAGTGGCTTTGTTAAGCTCTCTATAGTCTACACAAACTCTCCACTTGCCATTATTTTTCTAAACTATGACAAGTGGAGACACCCACTGGCTATGAGAAATGGGGTAGATGAAATTAGCATTAAGGAGTTTCTGTAATTATTCCTTCAGTATCTCCTTAAGTTCAGGGTTCATTTGACATTGCAATTGTTTAACTAGTTTGAAGTCCTCTTTAGGATAAATGCGTTAGAGCAAAGGCCAGGGTGGATTCCTTTCATATCAGTATAGTCCCATGAAAATGAATTTTTATATTTCTTTAATAGTTGTATTAAAAATCTGTTTTTTTCAGTAGTTAAGTTAGGATTAATGTTTAAACTTTTCCCAGGTTCAATTTCAACGGGATTGCTGGTAGTATGTGGAGTAGTTTTCAAATGTTTAGTGATTATATCATCTACCTAATATTCTTCCCCCAACTCTCTAATAGAGGCAACATAGAGTGAATTTATAATAAAACCATTAATGATATCATCCTCTGTTTCATCCTTAAATTATTATGCTTTTCCAAGCATGAGGAGGGGTAGGGAAAGATCAAATTCAGGTTCTAATTCATCCCACCAGGGACTACTCAAATTCATGTGAGGTTTTTTTGGGGGTTAAAGTTTCAAGTTCTGAGTGACCTGCCCATCCGAGATCACCATAGATCCGAACCTACATCTGATATATGCATGTGCATTGGCTAGCCATGGTATTCCCGAGATTAACGGATGACCCCCTAGGTTGGGTTTGGTTTGTAAAATGAGAAAATCAGACGGATAATTCAAAGAAGCCATAGTGATAACCACATCTTCTATCATTCCCTCGGGCTTGACATAGGACCTATCTGCTAATTCAAGCATTGTGGGTGTAGGTCTAAGTCCATGAAGTCCTGGGGAAATAAAGAGGTCTTTGGTCATGACATTAATGGCTTCCCCAAAATCAATCAAAGTGTTGGTTATGGGTTGGTCATGAATATGTATAGTCACTCTAGGGTTCCCTAGGTCATTATATTTAGTCAACAGATGTCGATCAATCATAAGATTGGACAATTTACCCATAAGATGGATAGTAGCAAGGTATTTCGGTTTTCTTCTAGGATTTTTGACACACAAATCCTTCAGTTTCTTAGCATAGATAGGTACTTCCTTAAGAGCTTCTAACAGTCGAATATGCACATAAAAATTTTGCAATTCTTTGAGGAACTCAGATTCAGATGTTGAGGCTAGCTCGGTTTCAATTAATACTTGTAGGTATGGAGGATCCTCAATCTTAACAGCTGAGTCAGATGTCATAGATGCACCAACCTTGCTCGGGTTGGATGTTGTAGAAACAACAGAACCTCCCAAGCTGGCTGCTATAGGTTTAACAATAGGTGCTATATCATCTTTTACATGTGTAACAGTTGTCTCATAATTGATCATATCCTTCCTAGGGGACTCACAGTCTTCTTTGGTGATAATGGGAGTATGTTTAGGTATGATTACTTTTCCCGACTGAAGTTGAACCTCATTCAACCCAATGGGAGTAACAAGATAAGTATGGAAGCTAACCAGAGTGTCTACACTCTGAGCTGCCTTATTATTTGGATTGGTGTTAGGCTGCACAGGTAATTGGGGTCGTTGCATAAGGTGTAGGATTTTGAAGAGACTAAATTTGTAACTGTTGCTGCATTGGTAGTGTAGGGAGTACTGGACCTTGGCTGTTACCTCTCCAATTTTGACTCCAACGATGAGGTTGTGATGGAGGATGTTGCATTGGTGAAGGGGAAGGGCGCTGGTTCCATGGTGAAGGAAATTGTGTTGAGGAAGGAGTAGGATACTGCCATGGATATTGATGAATATTATAAACATTATTCCAAGGATTAAAAGAGGAAAAATATGGAGGAATACTTGCAGGTCATGGCTAAAATGGCCTCTTTGATCCGATGAAATAGGAATACTGGACATCCTCACTTGATTCTTGAAGTACATCCTTCAATCTATTCAGTTCAGGACATTGATTTTTGAAATGTTACAATTCACAGATGTTGCACAATTTGACGCTACTCAGTCAACGTTCTCTTTCCAAATGTTTCTTTTTGCGTTAGGGACAAAATATATCCAAGGCTCCTTCAGTTTCTGCTTGTGATTTCTTAACTTGTGCTATAGTGATCTGGCTAGAGAGAGTGCTAAGGAGGTCAGTTTTAAAATACTCAAATATATTTCTGGTCTCTACTCTGGTTACTCCTCCACTTGTGGACTTCTATATCTAGGTTGAGGGGGTCCAAGCTGAACTTCTCCCTTTGACCGATCCTCTTAATCTCCGTAGACAAAGCTTCATTATTTCTTCAAGAAATTCTTGCAATATGTCTCCTTTTCCTAACAGGTTCCAAATGCTCGAGACAATCATCTCTTATACCTCTCAAGAATATTGGTTTCAGAATTTCAGGGGCTAAGTCACTAAACTTAGACCTTTGTAAATTGTAATGGAATCGCTCCATATAGTGTTCCAAGCTCTCCTCCTCCTTCTGTGCATTTCTGAATATCTATTCCTTCAAATCCCTGGTTCGACATTAATCCTAATGTTTAAAGAGAAAGGCCTCCCTCATGTCATTCTAGGTTTGAATCATGCCAACACCCAGTCTCATGAACCATATTAATGTTGCTCCTTTCAGAGTGGCAGGAAATAATTTCAGCTTCTTGGCATCTGAAGTGTAGTCACCCCTACATAGCACATCGAATTCGAACAAAAAGGTATCAGGATCTTCAACAACCATCCATTGAAAGGATGGTAGGGATGAAAAAGGAATATTATTCAGAGGAGCCTCATCCCATGTCACTACTATTGGGAATTCAAAATTAATAGAGCTATCTGTCTTGACATTCTCATCCCCCATGGTTGATTCTTCCTGATGGGATCACCTCAGAGGTTGTAGGAGATTGATAAATAAAAGGATCAAGTTGTTCCAAGACAAGGTGATTGAATACATTACCAGCGTCTAAATAATGATCAATTGAATGTTGTTCCTCAGGCCGTTGATGCTCCCCACTGGTCTCCCCTTGTCCTTCAATTCTTAGATCCTGATCAACAATCTTCCACTACTGTTTTTGATCTGGAGTCTTGATATCAGGAGTGTATATGTTGTTCGAAGGGTGGTGAGGCCCAGACATGGAAGGCACCAATACCTCGGGATTCAATATAGTAACTACTTTTTGTGGTCCTGTCTTCTTGTTATATCTGTATGAAGTAGACTATTCCTTTTCTAATCTTGAGATCAGATCTCCAATGAATGTCTTTCTTCCCAAGTCTGAATTCTTATTTTCCTTTTTACGACCAGTCTTTCCTATAGTTAGTAGAGTGGGGGGTATTTTTGGATTTTTCTATCATCTTACTGGGACACATGAATCCTATGTGTATCAATTCATCCTACAAGTGGTTCAGCTTCTATAGTGGTGAGCCTGCCGAGGTACATTAGAGATATGCGGATGTTCTTACCTCTCATCTTACTGCCCAGGAACTGTATATCTGAAGACACGCTAAAGGAAAAACCCAAAATTTCACACTTCTAAGTGTCCCAACGAGACATTGGTGAGCCCACTAAGGTATGTTAGAGAAATGACCATGCTCTTACCTCTCATCTTATCGCCCAAAAATTGTGTCGCTCGAGACACTCTAAAAATCACACAGAATTTACACCTCTAAGTGCCTAATGTAGCATTGGTGAGCTCGATGAGGTATGTTAGAGTGATGCATAGGTTCTTACCTCTTGTCTTACCCCCCTAAAATTGGAGACTAGGTACACTCTATCATCTAACAAACATCTTTGGTTGATTGAATCGTCACTTCCATCCCTGGCAAGGTCATCAAAATTTTGGGTTGTATTAATCAGGAATAAATGACTAAAATAATATACATAAATTGTCAATCCATGAACATCTTTTATTTCAATGAAAACTGCACCGTCTGTGCTGATACATCAAACTAGAAGCAAATCCAAATGAAGGAAATCATTGTCGAATTAAATGCTGGAAGAAATGACTCATGTAGAAATAAAATGGTATACAAGACTATGATCACACCTTAATTAAATAGTCCTAGTGCGCCCCACAACAATTACCGAGATGGTATATATAATCCCACATGTGTAACATCATATAAGATATTATAATTGAACAAGATATATTCACAACTAATAACAACAGCAACAACATATCCAATGATACATAAATAATATATATATATATATATATATATATATCTATATATGTATGTATGTATATATGTATATATATATATATATATATATATATATATATATATATACATCTACCTTACCTGTTGCAATCCCTGTTAAAGAGGAGGGCCCTTCCTCCCTATCAGGGCGTAGGAAGGGAGGAAGGGCCCTCCTCTTTTGGCCCCGGGGGAGGATTTTTAGCGAACAAGAATAGATATATGTATGTATATATATATATATATATATATATATATATATATATATATATATATATATATATATGTATATGTATATATATATATATATATGTATATATGTATATATATATATGTATACATATATACATATATATATATATATGTATATATGTATACATATATATATATATATATATGTATATATATATGTATATGTATATATGTATACATATATATCTATATGTATATATGTATACATATATATCTATATATATATATATATATATATATACCTTAACCGCTATGATCCATGTTAAAGAGGAGGGCCCTTCCTCACTATCAGGGTGCAGGAAGAGAAAGCACTTAACAGAAACTAAATCACATGATGCATATAATAGTAACAACAGGATAAATTGTATTAATGTTACCAAACTTACAAAGCCAAAGTAATATTGTTCTCCACTAACCTTTTGACCTCAAGGGTTGAGAACTATATAGTGGTTACATCTCAGAAAAATGAGGGATGGATCAGTCATGAGAATCTTATGATTCTCATGCTGATCAAAATATAATACATATGGTTACCACCACTTATCAATAAAAAGTATGACTGGAAAATTATAGATTACAATCAAAGCTTCTTGGAGGATGTTATCCAAAAATACAATACATAATAACCTCTACAGCTATCATGATAAATCACAACTATAGTGTAAGAGCTAGAGGACATGTCAGCATCAGAATTTGAGGAGATCCAGTTAGCGGTAAAAATGTAACAACAATTCTTCAGTGGGTCTATAACAACATGGTGTAACCACGCCATTGTGTAACAACTCACTGTAACAACACACCTATAACTAGTCATGTACACCTCATGCTCTAGATGTTTTTTACTACAAATAGCATCTCGAAAGACAACAAAAGACCATAGATATTCTCCAAACATTCATCCTCGCTTAGTCATAAGAAAGACAAGATACATCATAATAATCAATGAAATTGAAAGGTAAATGAAAATAAGGTGAAACAAAATTAGCTAAGATAGAAAGGTAGGCAAAAGAGGCAAAGATAGGCCCTTTGGTTGTAGTCAGGAGGTAAAATGGGGGAAGAAAATGTAGGAAATAAGTTCAAAACTGGCACCCAACACCTGTAATGATTTATTAACAAAGGGTGAAGACATGATCTCATGTCCTATAGTGGGCTCATACCTACTGATATGACCTTCCTTATGCCTCCTCTCCTTAGTGGTTTCAGAATTCATAGTAAACCATAGCTCAATGGGAAGGGGAATTAGGGTTTAGTGTAGGGACAAACAGGGGATATGTGTAGTTTTAAGGAATGAATGGAGATAAGGGGGTTAGGCGTCTTATAAACTGTTCAGAAAATTTATGGGGTTAGGGATAGATGTTATGAATTGGGGAGAAGTGAAATTTTAGGGAATGAGTGAGGGGAAGGAGTCCAAAATGGGAAAACCTAATCCTATACTAGGAATGTGTAGTCTACGCTAGGGTTTGTGCGAAAATGGTGAAAATGAGGGATGGGGGTGAGGTAAAAGTTTTAGGAAGGTATATGAAAGCTGGGGGAGGGTGACTAATATTTAATGTGAGCATTTTTCTTAGAACTTTTTTCAAAGAGATTATGCAACCAAGAAAATTTTACAAAACCCTAGAAGAGGGAATTTTGATCTTTCTAAGCATGAACTGAAGAAACAAAAAGGTATAAGAGGATAAAATAGTGCCACTTACTTGCTAATAATGGTATGGAACCTAAATTTGATGATGAAACCTATGGAAATTAATATTATTCTTCCTTGAAGAAAACGAAACACACTCTGGCAGAAGCGCAATGCTGCCAGTGAAAAGTACAGTGCTTGAGGAATCTTCGGTCTTTTATGGCAAGAAAACACTTCTCTAAGTGTATAGCTAAACTTTGATGGTGGAGTGATACCTCTTGAAGTGGAAACGAGCAAATGATATGCTATTTTGGTGTTTTAATATCTTGGAAATTGATTTTATCTTTAGTGTTGTAGTGGTCCCACCATGTCCTTTCACATTTTGTTTTGAATTCATAGTGAATTGAAACTTTCGAACCTTTTTATTCATATTACATCATGATAGAAATAAATTACACTTTTGAAAACTTTATTGAATATTCTTAACTATTACTGCTCCTTTCAATGTTGAATTTAATGGTGAAATGACCTATTTTCATGATTTTGACCCTATGACATAATGATGAAAATACATGGAAGAATGAGTTGAATGATGACCATGGTGATGTGACTGAGATGGTGATGAGTTCTCAAAATGAGTGAAGGCATGAAAAAAACAAGAATTGAAAGGAGTATTAACACACCTAGACATACTAACCACTGAACAAAACCATAAAAATGTGCAGTAGGACCCTATCAAAAACCTTGTGAGAGCACATTTGATCACTGGTGATTGGCCGAACTGACAGACACTAACATTGGCTTCAGCTAGGAATGGAAACTCCTTAGGAGGTGTCAAGAACACCATATACCAAGTAGCCTTATCCATTGGGCATGGAGTCAAAAATGAAAAACAAGACTCGAAATTGAAATGAATTGACTAAATAACTTGACTACTGAATGAATTTAGTTATGGAAGCAAACCATCAAGATCTTAGGGCCTTCATCTCAAGCTTCAAATCCTGGTTATAATATCCCACCTGTTAAAGACATATATAAAATCATGTGAAATGATCCCTCTAGTGTATCTCGTCCAGCAAATGGCTACTTACTTGAATCACACCCACACTTGACTTGAGCAAGAAAATAAAAAAAAAAATAAGCCACCCCAAGTGTCCCATGAAAATTTTTACATGATCCATAAATACAATAAAACTCATCTTCTTATAAAGCTAAAACATATTAGAAAAATGGTCTTTAATAATCTGAAACATTACCATATCTTGAAAGTTAGCATAAAGACGAGTGAACTCTTCATTTTCTGAATCTGGAGGAAAATCATCATGTGCAAGAGGCTCTAAAACAACGTCTTTTATTTCACTACATTCCTGCAACCCGTGATGGTCAAATTGAAGCCTAACATCCTCAAAATTTAAAGCTACATGTATGAGTGTTTCTTCCTGTAAATCGGGATTGAGAGTTTCTAAAGCAACAGATTCATCAAATATTTGGAAAATACTACCTTCAATGTACTCACCCGTAACTCGCACAAAAATATGCAATTCTATATCACATACCCTTTTAATCCCATTGTTTTAGGCTACATTCTCATGCTGCGACTGCTCATTACTTTCAAATTCAATGAATGAATGATGAATCTCAGGGATCTTAATGAAAATAAACTTAGAATTAGGATCTTTATCATGGAAAAGAGGGTAGCTTAAATGAACATGATCATATCTATCTTGTGTATCAAGGATGCTAAACTCAACTAGCTCTCCCTCATGATCACAAGATTTTTGCGAATTGTAATCAGCTGCAAAAGATGGAAGATTACTATCATCATTGAGATCTTGGTGGGTTTCATTTTATCCCAAGAGAGATGACACTTGTTCTTCTTTGTGATGGAAAGGATTGTCATGCAAATCCTCTAGGAACTCTTCATCCATGAACTCATTATCACTGTAAAAATTCTCTATATTTTGAATGAAAACCTCAAAATTTTCACATACATCATTAACCAATGACAAAGAAGGATGATATTCTTTATATTTTTTAAAGAATTTTGAATGAAAATATTTAAGAGAATAAATACCAGTATATGGAATACCTTCATACCAAGATCGTACTTTTCCTTCTAAGGTTTCCATGAACATATTCATCATACAATATTAATGAAATTCAACACTCAACTTGCATGCATGCATGTCTAATTTAAGGAGATGTAGAGCAAAATCATCTCATTTCTCATCTTTGAACTTTAGTAGATAAGTCTACCAATATACACAAGGCATGCAGTTCAGAAAATCTGGAATGTAATCTCATTCTAAGGGATCATACCTTCTAAATTGAGAGCTCGTTTCGATTTATAGATCCTGCTGGTAGTGGAGTATTTGGATAATGTTGGAGTCACCAGACGAATGACTTAGCCTTCATATGTATCCGATTGGCATCAACCATCAGAAACCCGATGTAAATTTTGATGATGTTTCCTGAGGAATATGAATACTTTTGTCTCCAACAACGACGCCAGAAATGTTGGCCTCCACAATATCCTAAGGCTGAAAGGAGGTCTACGAAGGTAACATCAAACGAGCTTTCAGTTCTGGAGCGAGCCCTACAAAACTAGAGAGTGCTCTCACTAGGAAACTCATGGCCAAGGATTTGACTGGTACAAGAATGGATTTTAGGCTAGATAGTTCAACTCATGTAGGGTTTGAAGAATTTAGTGTTTTTTTTTTTAATCAAGAGTGAAAATCGGGGAACTAGGTGAAGTTTCAAAGGTTCCAGTTGAAAGAGATATAGAGGAGATGGGTCAGAATCCTTTTGTGATAGCGTAACAATTGTTCAATGTAGTGTAGGGTTGAATGAGAAAAAAGATAAAAATGACCATGTATACCATTTTTTCATTTATCAAGATGAAAAAACACACAAACATGAGAGTCATAAAAAAATAGAGGTTAATAAAAAAAAATTTGTTTAATAGCTAGTAGGAAAATCACTAAAGAGGAAATATATTGTATGGAAACTAATTTATCTTTCATATAAATATTTAATAGAAGGAAAACATAATAAAAAACTCACACCATAATAATTTCTAAATAATAGCTGCAACTGTCCTTTGATTCCCTGTAAAAATGATGAAGTACAAGCTACAATACTTCCACTCTATGATGTCCAACCTTTAGTTTGACTGAAAACTACATTAATATAGACCAAAAGAAAATTCGCCTCTCTTAGGGGCAGAATCCCTCAGTGTAGGAATATCTTACATAATAATCTCTAACAAGACCTAATGACAAGGAGGTTAAACAAAGTCTCCTCAATTAGATGAGCTGATACATTTGACTTTACCATTATGTAATAAGTATGAATCTACATAAAAATTAAATTTACAAGCCCGATTTACATTCATCGAATCATGCAAATCAAAAAATCAGATATTACATCACAAAATAGAAATTTTCACCAAATAAACCTTGAAAATTTTACTGACGGGTTAAAGAGCAGTGCCACCTCTAAAAGCGTAGCGCCACCAGGCATAAGCATGACGTCAACTCTAAGGAGACTTTTGAGGGCCTTCCGCTACTCCAAATCCATATCTAAAGGTGTCATTCAAAATATGAGGGTGTCTAGTTGTCATTAGACACCTCAAGAAAAAAAAAATCTCCAAGAGATAGAAAAACTCATTCTCCCAAAGTTTCTCCCAAAAGTGTAGTGCAACCTAGTCCAAAAAGGTGGCTGAAAGAGACTTTTTTACTCGTTTTGGGCCATTTTCTCCCAATATGTTTTCTAAAAAGGCACAAAAAATACATACATTTCATGCATAGGTTACTAGGTATCAACCAATGTTGATGTTTTGGCATTTCAAGGTCTTAGGAAAAAGTGCAATGCTAAGGCGCTGCGCTTTTGGCTAAACTGATATTCTTGCTTAGGCCAAAAGTCACAAAAATCCTAAATTCACAAAATTTCTTCAAAATTGCCTCAAATGTGCTCCACGAAGATAGGTGATGATTTTTAAATCAATTAGTGAGGCCTTAGCCAACAAGTCAAGTTTATCCTTCTCTTTTTTCCTCATTAAGGTTTTCTTCAGATTCTTCTTCAATTTCTTGATTATGATTTGGGATACCTTGTTCCTTTATAATAATGAATGGAGATGTGTATTTCTAGTTTATTGTTCCTATTTTCCCTCTTAAGAAGCTTCTTCAATTATAAATTCACCCTATCAAGACAATATATTTTATCCTTCTCAATTTCTGCCACAATGAGTGCATCAACAATCATTTGACCTTTTGGTGGAGATGGCTTTTTTGTTGCTCAAGTGCCCTCTTGAGACCTCTTATTCTTGGTCTCCTTATTACAAAATTATGTTCTTGATCCTATAAATAATCAACATAAATAAATGACTTTAATTTGACATCATCCTTTCTTAAATAGGCTTTGGCCTTGTTTAAGAGCAACTGATTTACTGTTAGTTACATGTTCTTGTGTTTCAAGATTGATACCAAGAAATATGCCTTTAAAAAATAATCTTTGAGCTATCTAATTGAAAGTTATTTCTCCTAGATTATCTGCTCAAATGTTTTTTCCTCCTCACGAACTTCCACATCCTCCATATTAGTGTCAATATGAACTTGTTCCTCATCCTCTAATGGTGCATCATGATGTGATGATATTTCTTCCTCTGATGTAGGCTTGGCCCTTTCAACAACGTTTGGAGCAAACACAAGCATGTTTCCTCTAACATATCTTTGAATCAGCTCTTCCCTACGAGTTCTTATGATAGGTTTTCTTGTGGAAGCCACCTTTTGTTATGCTAGTGAAGACAAAGGTGTAGAGTGATTGGTTGACTGTGTTGGAGAAGAAGAAAGAGAAGTTGAATATATAAAACCATCCTAAGACAGATTGATCTATGTGAACTGATGGAAAACCAGGATTTTCATCAAGCCATGGTGAAAAAAACTAGCATGATGATATTCTCCTAATCTATGTACCTTCTCTGCCATATTTACCATGCTTCTTGTGAGGTAATGAGGCAATTTGAGAGATTTTACACCGGTGAAATGCATCAATAGTCTCACATGATACTTATATAACCTCAAGTACCTACCCTCACATGTAAAACATGTCATGATTAATTTCATGAGATGGGCATACTTCTCCAGCAAATGTCTGAATGGGAAGATGTTTTTCAGAGCATCTTTGTATGGAGTTTTTAAATATATCTTGTAGTTTTGAAGGTCAAGGTCCCTTTTCTTGAACCAATTTTTTCCATTTTTTGGAATCCCTATAGCTGTGTAAATGGGTTATGCTGAAAGAGTGAACACAACCCCTACAACGGTCACCTTATCTCTGCTCAAGCTAGTGGAAAAATTTTTGGTAAGTTTTTCATGAAAACCAAGTTCCTCAACCTTTTGTCAAAAGGTAAGGAAACCTACATCTTGGAATTATTTATTAATAAAGGGTGAAGACATGATATCATGTGATGTAGTTGACTCATACCTGCTTATTTGACCTCCCTTATGCCTCCTATGCTTAGTGGTTTAAAAATCCATAGTAGACCCTAGCTCAATGGGACGGGGAATTAGTGTTTAGTGTAGGGAAAAAATAGGGGATTTGCAATTTTTTTAGGAATGAAGGGATATGAAGGGGTTAGGGATCATATAAATTCTTTGGAAAATTTATGGGGGTAGGGATAGATGTTAGGGAGTGGGGAGAAGTGAAATTTCATGGAATGAGTGAGAGGAGGTTCAAAAGGGAAAAACACAGTCCTAGCCTAGGAAAGTGTAGTCTAGGCTAGGGTTTGTGGGAAAATGGTGAAAATGAGGGATGGGGGTCAGGTAAAATTTTTAGGAAGGTATATGAAAAGTGGGGGAAGGTGAGTGAAGTTTAATGTGAGGTATTTTCTCAAAAACAAAATCAAAGATATTATGAAACCAGGAAAATGTTACAAAACTCTAGAAGAGGGAATTATGATATTTCCAAGCATGAACTGAAGAAAAAAAGGTATAAGAGGATAAAAAGAGTCCCGCTTACTTGATAATGATGGTATGGAACCCAAGTTTGATGATGAATCCTCTGGAAATGAAAATTTTATTCCTTGAAGAAAACACAACACACTCTGGAAAAAGTGAAACACTGCTAGTGAAAATTGTAGTGCATGAGGAAAATTAGGTCTTTGATGGAAATAAATCACTTCTCTAAGGGTAGAGCTGAAATTTTATGGTGGAGTGATATCTCTTGAAGTTGGAATGAGAAAATGAGATGCTATTTTTTATTTTAATAGCTTGGGAATCAATTTTCCCTTTAGTGGTGTAGTGGTCCCACCATGTCCTTTAAGATTTTGTTTTGAATTGATAGTGACCTACAACTTTAGAATATTTTTATTCATATTAAATCATGATAGAAATTAAATTACACTTTTCAAACCCTTATTGAATAATTTTCACTATTACTACTCCTTTTAATGGTGAATTTAATGATGAAATGACCTATTTTCATGATTTTGACCCTATGACCTAATGATCACACTACATGGAAGAATGACATCAATGATGACCATAGTGATGTTACTATGATGGTGATCAAGAAATTTCAATGATGAATCCTCAAAATGAGTGATGGCATGACCAAAACATGAACTGAAAGGAGCAGTAACACAGCTAGACATACTAACCAGTGACCACATCTTTATTTGAAAACCTATTAAAACCATAAAAAATTACAGTAGGACACTATCAAAAACCTTTTGAGAGCACATTTTATCACTGGTGACTAGAAATACCGAGAGACACTAATAGGACTTTCCCCTAGGTTTTTCATTTTTACACTTAGCCCAAGAAAGTAAACACTTGATGCAAGAAAAATTGTTTTGGAAAATTCATGATGCCTAAACAACATATTTGTTGGAGGAATATTGGAAATAAATACCTTCCTTGGGTGACTAAGAGGAATTAATATATCTTGAACATTTCACCATCAGTCAGGAGGTTCTTAAGGTAATGTATTTATAGAGGGATAAACAACCTCATTCTTTTTGGAAGGACTAAAAAACAAAAGAAAATTGAATGGAAAATGACCATTTCATTCGTGGCCTATACTCAACTAATGTCTTTGGGATAGAAAGATATATATTTTATCAAGTATTTTTCTTTTTTGGCTGGGCCATTTGAAGAAAGGAATGTTTACACTCAAAGAACCCTATGTCATTATGGCATGCCATACCAATATCCCCCAAGAACAAATTTCGCGAAGGATATGAATTGGTAAATTATGGTCGAAGGTGGCCCACTTTCTATGATTATTGCATTGAAAAAGAATCTAACCTAAGACCATAAATGGAGGAATGAATTCCTTGGACCCTTCATTTTTCTATTATGCATGGAGAAAGAGGAAACAATTGAGCTTATTTTCAACATGTATCCCTTCAAAGTGGATATATGGAACTAATTTCTTCATTTATTTTGTCATATGGACCATTTGAACACCTATTTGGGTGAAAATTATAAAATTGATGCTGATTGATGTATAAGAGCCTAATGGAATTCATCTTACTTTGTATGGAAAATAATTAAACAAAATATTAAGTACATTATTCTATCTGTCTTGGTTCCTAAACGATTGAAAGACCAATAAAAAAGAGGAGAGAATATTGGAGTTGGAAATTTCACAGGACATGATCACTTTAGGTAAACCTCATCATCCCTAAAAACCTAGGTCTTCCCCTAACTGTTTCACTCTCCTACCCACTAATTTCATCAGGCTAAATTCGGATGGATTCCCCGAAGAAAACCTTAGAATAAATGGGTATGGGGGAATCTTCAGGGATTGGTCTAAAAAAACTATAAGGTTATATGAAAGTAGTTGTGGTTTCACTATAAATGACATATTATAATTTATTTCCTTAGAAAGAGAATTGAGGATCACTAGAGAAGAAAGTTTTTTTGATGTGAAGTTAGATGGAGACTCTCATGTAGTATCTAGTGCTTACAGACTTATTTATAGTACCATGGTGGTTAAAGTAATCAAAATTTCATGAATTAAAATTTTAATATGTCAAATATAATAATTGTTATCATCCTTCCATTATTTGATTACATCCCATTCTCGAAGAGAAAGAAATAAGATTGTGTACCTAGTACCAAATTGGGGAAGTCAAGAGCAAGATATGAGCTTCAATTATTCCTAGCCTCTGCAATATAGATTCAATATGGTTGATCAAATTTACAATATTATAGAGAGGATTGAGGTTCCTTAATGGGAGTCGATGAGTAGAAAGAAGAGGACACTAGGAAGGGTTCCTTCTACCTCACTAACCCCAATGATAATTAAAGTGAGTGTGAGATGGCACATCTTCATGGTGCAGGAAAAATATGCAAATGCTAATATATTCATTGTGATTGTATGTTATGTTTGTATCCAAACTCTATTGTATTGTAATGGTGTAGAGAGGGATTCATTATGTCTAGTGGAGGCTAAGGTTCATGCCCAATGACTCTACTATTATTGATTAGATTCTGTTAGGTCCCTATTTTACTAGTATAGTCCCTTATTTTTGTTATTGTAACCCCTTTATTATTATTATTGTACCCTTGTAACCCCCATATTGTTATTATTGTGCCCTTAAATTATTATTGTTAGGTTGGCTAGGATTACATTGTGGCCCTATGGACTCCTATATATAGAAAGGAGGTTTTGTAAATTGTATCATCCAAGAATTGTTCATTCATGTAACTTATTGGAGGTTTCCCCCTCGAAGTGGCATATTTCTAAGGAATTGATATCTCTTTTCTTCTATTTCTGGAGTTGGTTTCACAACATTTGGTATGAGAGCTTTGGATTCTAGAGTTTTGCTGCCCCAAACAAGTCATCATGGAATTTTCACTATGAATTTTTTTCTACAAAGGTTCAGAAGTTGAAATATTGAGAGTGCACAACTGAAATCCTGAGGAACATCATCGCAACATTTTAGAGCTTGTTTCACAACAGTTTTAGAGATATGATATGTGGAAGTTAGGGCATTTTGCAGGCTCCTGAATTTAACCTAAACAGGTCATTGTGGAATTTTCCCTATAAATTTTGTTCTACGAAGTTTTAGAAGCTAAAATTTTTAGAGAGCAAAGCCAAAATCTATAGGAAAATCTTCGCAAAATTTCAAGGCTTGGTTCACAATATTTTCGGAGATATGACTTGGTCTTTTCAGGCTCCTGAATTTCATCTCAAAGAGGTTATTGTGGGAAAACCTTCATAACTCCCTCTCTGAACATCGGATTGGAATGTTGCAAAAAGTAGCCACAAGTACACAGATTTTAGTTGATTTTCTATCAATTTTAATCCAAAGGAGGAAACAGTGACACATGGAAAGTTGTACAAGTTTGCTATACTGAACCAGTCCATAATTGGGTCATTGTGGGAGATTGGACATAACTTTTCCTTCAAGAATCCAAATCAGGTTAGACCTATGGGAATTGAAAGAAGATTCAGAGGGTAAATTTAGGGCAAAATTTCAGATATTGAAGATCCGAAATCACAAAGATAATTTAGTTTCAATATCTAGCTCCTCAAAATCAGGAAAAAGGTGTGTATTTTTTTTTCAAATTTCATAAGTATTGTTTAAAAAATCAGTTCTAGTTGATTCCAAAGGCCTATTGAGCATAGCTTTGTATTAGGTTCTAAAATTCCTCCTAAAAATAATTCAACACCCAGTAAGCCTTCAAAAGGCTCTACTATGACTCATGAAGAATAATAAATGCAACATGAGATATCAAAGGTCAATGAGCAAGTGCACCAAATTTCGCTATCGCAAAGAGCAACAAAAAATGGAATGGATGGTTTGAAGAAAGGCGTGGAAGCTAAGATGAATGGTTTGGAAGCTAATATGGATGGCATGGAAGTTGGCATGGAAGCTAAGATGGATGACATGGAAGCTAAGATCGACAAAAAAATGGAAAACATGAAGAATGATCTAAAAGTAGACATAGAAGGTTTGACAAAGTTGATACAACAAATGTCTCCTAATGGTGAAAAGATAGTAGAGGAAACTCATGATGAGAACAAAATAAATAATAATCACGATTTTATAAACTCTAATGTTGGTAGGAAGAACCACCATATTCCAAAGATGGATATGAATAATTTTGATGGCAAGGATCCCGTAACATGGATACTACAGATGGAGCAATATTTTGATCTCAATAATGTGAAAAACACACAAAAGGTATGCATTGCAAATTTACATCTAGAAAAAAATACATGTGTATGGTATCGATGGCTTTGCTCCCATAAAAAAATTGTCACTTAGTCAATTTTTATGGAGGAAATGATAGCACATTATGAGGATACAAAGAGCGGCACCTTCTTTAGCCAACTGATAAATCTAAAAAAAATGGTTTGGTGGGGGAGCACATTGAGGACTTCCAAAAATTGAATATAAGGGTAACTGATATTCCAGAGGAACACATGATTAATCTCTTCATAGGTAATTTAAATGATAACATCCAAGATGAAGTTTGTGTTTTGGAACCTAATTCATTGGAGAAGGCATTCAGGTTCTCAAGAAAAATTGAATGTAAAATTATGGCGGCAAGGAAGCCTACCACTCACTTATATAAAGAGGGAAGTGTCGCTACTCCTAGATTTCAACAACCAACAAGGTTGACACCACAAAAATTGGAAGAAAAAAGAGCAAAAGGGCTTTGCTACAATTGTGATAGAAAATACACTAAAGGTCATAAGTGTGCTGAGAAGAAATTATTTTACATAGATTGTGAAGAGGAAGAAGAAAATGAACAAGAAGAGGATATACACCAGGAACCAACCCTAGAAGAGGAAGAGATGAGTTTGACCATATCATGTAATGCATTTTCAGGAATTACCACTCCTCAAACACTCAAGATAGAAGAACATATCAAGAAGAAAAAGGTAATAGTGTTGATTGATTCAAGTAATACCCATAATTTTATTCATTGTAAGGTAGCCAAGGAATTGAATTGTTTTCTATATCCAATACTAGAATGTCAAGTGATGATTGAAAATGGAGGAACTATAAATTTCTCTGGAAAATTCCATAACATCAAGCTATCCATGGGGGAATATGTGTTGAATAGTCCAATGCTTTCCATCCCAATGGGAGGTGCTGATGTAGTACTAGGAGTACAATGGTTATAATCTTTGGGGATGGTAGCTTTTAATTTTCAAGAAATTTTCTTCAAAATTTTTTCGGAAGGAAAGGAAATAGAATTATGGGGTATCACAAGGAAGCCAAGAAATATAATAAGCTCTAATTTCATGACAAATATTCTAAATAAAAAATAATGAGACATAATTGCACAATTATGCTCACTAGAAGTTCCAACATCAAAATCATCTATTTCTCTAGATCTCCAAAGAGTCTTGTAAAATCATTCCAATGTGTTTGATACTCCCAAAGGACTCCCACCTATTTGTGATCATGATCATGCTATTCATTTTATTCCAGGAAATGTTCCTCCAAAAATCCGACCTTACAGATATCCTTATGTCAAAAAGAGTGAAATTGAATGTATGATTGCAAAAATGTTAGAGGCTGGTATAATTCAACCTAGTCAAATTTCTTTCTCTGCTCCTGTAGTATTGGTACACAAGAAGGATGGATCATGGCACATGTGTCCCGATTATAGGGAGCTCAATAAGCTCACCATTAAAGATAAATTTCCCATTCCTGTGATTGATGAATTATTGGATGAATTACATGGAGAAATTTATTTTACTAAGTTGGATCTTCATTCAGGATATCATCAAATTAGAATGAAGACTGAAGATATTTCGAAAACAACATTTCGAACTCATGAGGGTCATTATGAATTTTTGGTCATGCCTTTTGGCCTTACCAATGCACCTTCTACATTTCAAGGGTTGATGAATTCCATTTTCAAACCCTTCCTTAGAAAATTTGTGCTAATATTTTTTGATGATATACTAATATACAATAGGTCTTGGAAGGATCATGTTCAACATGTTGAAAAGGTGCTCAAACTATTGCAGGAGAAACAATTATATGCAAAAACATCGAAATGTTTCTTTGGTGTACAAGACATGGAATATTTGGGTCATATTGTATCCCAAGAGGGTGTTAAGGTAGACCCTAACAAAATTAAATCCATGAAGGAATGGAAAGTGCCCACAACCATAAAGCGATTGCAAGGATTTATTGGGTTAACAGGCTATTATCACATGTTTGTTAAAAATTATGGGAGAATAGAAGCACCTCTAACAACATTATTGAAGAAAGATGCATTTTCATGGACTCCTGAAGCAACTAAGGCCTTTGAACATCTTAAAGAGGCAATGTGCCTAGCACCAGTATTAGCTACGCCAGACTTCAAAAAAACATTTATTGTGGAATGTGATGCCTCAGGAAATGGAATTGATGCTATTTTAATGCAAGAAGGAAGACCCATTGCTTTTTAAAGTCATCCAATCAAAGGAAATTATTTACAGAAACCTAGAGAAGGGAATGTTAGCAATATTGCATGCACTAAATAAATGGAGAACTTACCTAATAGGAAGAAACTTCAAGGTAAAAACTGCTCATAATAGTCGTAAACACCTTTTGGAACAAAGACTATCTTTAGAAGGGCAGCAAAAATGGGTCACAAAGATGTTGGGTTATGATTTTGAAATAATCTACAAAAAAGGGAAGCTAAATGTTGTTGTAGATGCACTCTCAAGAAAGAATGTAGAGGTGGAAGCATTGCTTTGTTCCATTTCTATTATCCAACTAGATTGGATAACTGAAACCAGAGATGAATGGAAGAAGGATGAAGAATTGTGGACACTCATTCAAAATTTGCAGCAAGATCCTAGTACGTCTGATACATTTATTTGGAAAAATGATTCCTTATGGTACAAAGATCGCTTATATCTTTGTAAGAATTCCCAAATAAAACAAAAGATTCTTTTGGAATTGCACACTCCTCCTTTAGGAGGACACTCAGGATTTTTAAAAAATTACCATAGGGTGAAGAAAGAATTTTTTGGGATGGCCTTAAATCTAATATTCAAAATTTTTTGGCAGAATGTTTCATTTTCCAACAGAATAAAGTTGATAGAATGAAGACCCCGGGTCTTCTAAAACCTTTATCCATTTCAAGCCAACGCTAGGAGGAGATTTCAATGAATTTTATAATAGGTTTACCTAAGTCTGAAGGAAAGATTGTCATCATGGTGGTAGTTGATAGACTTACCAAGTATGCACACTTTTGTGCATTATCTCATCCATTAAAAGCAAGTACAATTGCTACTACATTTATGGACACAATTCAAAAGCTACATGGAAACCCAAGGGTTATTTGTTGAACCCTTGGTTAAACTGAGAGGGGGGGTGAATTAGTTTAATATAGTCATGGTCTTGTAAAAATTTCTTTTACACTTATTTACATCTTCGTTTCGTGATCAACTTAATAAATAGTGGAACAACAATATTAATAAGTGAGCGGTAGGTATTAATAAGATTGAATACAGAATATCAACACATAATCATCATGCACATAGAAAATAGATATAAGTGGAAACCCATAAGGGAGAAAACCACATCTTATTATTGTTGTGATGAAAAGGCAAGCTCCAACTCCCTCTCACCACTAATTTTCTGTAGGCTCCAACCTACAGGAGGCTACTACCTCAATTATGCAAGCTACAACTTGCAAGGAAGCTCTAACTCCCATCTAATTTCTACAGGCTACAACCTACAGGAGGCTCCTACCTTAGCCAGCTACAACTGAACATATATCAAGCTATAACTTGATATGGAAGCACCAAATTACTCACTGTACAATAAAATCATATGCTGATTTACCTGGATATCAGCTTTATTTTTCTCCTTATTTACTATTATCCTTCCAGCCTTCAAATTTTCTTTATATCATCTCTTGATCTTCACAAATCCTCTCTCTGCTACTTCTTCTTCTTACACTCTCTGACCTCTTTCTCCATTCTCTCACCGTTATGCATATGCTGGTAACATTATTTATAGAGATCACCTCATAACTGTTTGCATTCCACAGGGAATTCAAAATGAAAAATTATGACTCTTTTCCTTACCCCTTCTCATTTTATTGTCCAACACATTTAGAATAATATAACAGAATGTATACATTTTAGTATTATAGAAGAGTTTTTCTTTGCCTATGGAGACTTTCCTTTGCATCACATAAAATAAAAATAATTCATTTACATTTACAGTTACAACAAATATATTTCACTCAGCGCTTTCATCTCTTTGCTCGCTGTGAATTTGTCTTTTCTGCTGCTGTCAGAGTCGTTTCAGTTCCTACTGTTATATTCAACATAGTTCTGCATAACTGTCATTTTGGCCTAACTTGACCCAGATGTTGTGTTTCCAACGGTGCCACCATATTTTCCTATTTCCCGAATTTGCCTCTTTTTCTCGTGTCCACAACGTTCAACCTTCACCACTCTTGTAAACAATCGGTCCTGCCCTTTTCTCTCTGTCAGGTCCTTACTCGAGCCTTTCTACCCGCGTTCATACTTTCTTCCATTACCAAGGCGAAATTTCTTTACTCTCTATACAAAGTGTCAGATCTTATTCTACCTAAGTCCTTCTTCCGTGTTCAACCTTTTCTTCATAAATTGTCGCTGCCTGTGTCTTTTGTGCTGCGTTCACATGCATATCAACCTTTTATCAATCTGACGGTCATCGGACTCTGCCTTTTCTTAACTTTCCAATCTGATGGAATTCACACAAAAATTTTCATGTTAATTAATTGTTCCCAACCTACATGAAATAGGTGGTGTTAGAATGCCATGCATCGCCCTCTTAACACTATCGCGTTCGTTTCACCTTTTACCACCTATCCTCCAAAAGCGGTGCGAAACAACTTACCAGTTTTCTAATCCTGCCATCACTGTTCCATGAATTTAAAAATATATTCCACTATCTTTTAAGACTATATTTAAATATATTCGCTCTATAACCATATATGCCTTTAATACATAATACCCTTGTAAATTTTTCGTTTCCGCCAATCTTCCACATATATCAATGCCCAAATTAGCACTTCTAATATGCATCGTAGAGCTCTACTCTGTGATCCAACGATTATCGCTTAGTCGCACTTCGGTGTTCCAACATGATTCTTGAGTGCTTATCCTCTTGAGCTTGCGAATTGCGATATCCGATTGGGTCCCACAACCAAATTTCAATTTCTTTATATTTTAGCTTTGAACTATATCGTGTCTGCTTTCTATTGCATTTCAGTATTTCAATTGTTCTTTTCTATATGGCTCCTTTTCTCTCTGATGTGATTTAAAAAGGGAAAATCCATACTCTCGGACTTTGAATCTTTTAAATAATAGCTCTGAGCTACATTGCATCTAGCCCCTTCATCGCACTTCAGCGTTTATGAGTGCTATCTGCTCTGAGCTTTGTGATCTGCAATATGCGATGAACTTCACATTGCCAATTCGCATCGCCACTTTTCATTGCATCACATCTTCGTATTTCATTGCATCACTACTTCTCGGTATGCGATGAACTTCACATCGCCGATGTGCGATATTGTGCTGTTCAGCCATGTGTCCCTTTTCATCGCATCCATCGCATCGCATCACATCTCATTGCCACTTCGCGGCATGCGATGAACTTCACATCGCCGATGTTCGATATTGCACTGTGCCACCACGTGTCCCTTCACATCGCATCCATCGCATTGCATAGAATATTCTCATCGCATCGCATCTCATCGCCGCTTCGCGGTATGTGATCTAATTTTCACTGATGCGATCATCACCGTTGATCTGTCCAGCTCTACTGTCCTCGTTGTTGTTTGCAATTCATTTGTATTTCTGCTCTACTTATCCTACGATGAATCATATCCGTCCATTTCTTGCCTTTGTTGTTGCTATCTAATCGTGAGCATCCAATCTCCTCTCTTGGAATTCTTCAAAGACTTCTCTGCCTTAGTTGATTTTTGTTTGTTTATCCTATCGCCGCTCTGCAACATCGATTCCTCCACGCTACTCCTCCCTGAGCTTTATTCAGTTTCTAAGTGTGCTGATCTCTTCGGAGCTTTTTTTCCCGCCTTTGCTCCTTTCTGCCTTGCTTCTTAGCTCAATTTGCTTCTTTGCTGCCTCTGCTGATAGTCTAATGCTGCTCCTTGCCTTTCTGCTGCTCTTCTGCCTTTCCACTGCATTATTTCCTGCTCTGCTCCTTTATGCTCCTTTTCCATCAATGACAATACTTATAATAGTCTCACCCTTTGGCATTGATGGCAACATATCCACTGGTACTCTGATACTTCCTTCAGGACTTCCTCCCCCTTTCATTCTGAGAGGTATCTTGTCTTTCTTCCTTCGCCTGCTTTTCAATAGAGCCTTTCTTATTTTGCTTTCTTTTCCTCCACCTTTGACATCAATGGCAAAGGGTTGCACTTTTCCTAGTGTGGTTTCTATATTTTCATAATATTTTGATCTTGAGGACCTTTTCCATGCACTGCTCCATTGCTCTAGCTATTTTGTGACAATTTTTATTGACTGCTATCCCCCTGGAATGATGCTTTCTTGTCTAATATTGACTATCACTTTGTCTTCTGCATTGGTCTTGTTCCTTTAAAAATTTATTATTATTTATTATTATTTTTTATTTTATTTTTTATTTTTTGATCATGTTATAGATTAACATCTGTAGACACTACCCCTAGCTTGTCTCTTAGATATTCAAATGGTTCTTTAGCAAGAGGTTTTGTTAATATGTCTGTTGTTTGTTCCTTAGTTGGTTCATATTCCAACTTCACTAATTTTTGTGCTACTTGTCCTCTGAAGAAGTGCTACTTTATTGGGATGTGATTTGTTTTTTAATGAAGTACAAGATTTTTTGATATACTTATTGCACTTGTATTGTCACATTTTATAGAAATGGGTTCATCAATTCTTACCTTCATGTCTTAGAGAGTTTGTTTCAGCCACATTACTTGTGTGCAACATGCTTCTGTTGCTATGTATTTTGGTTCTGCTATAGATAGAGAGATAGAAGTTTTCTTCTTTCTTAGCCATGCAACAAGACTTTTTCCCAAATAAAATACACCTCCACTTGTGATTTTCCTGTCATCCACACAGTTGGCCCAATCTGCATCTTTGTATGTTGTCAATGTGAAGATTTTTCCTTTTGGATACCATAGGCCATAATGTGAAGTTCCTTGTAGATATCTAAATATTCTCTTAATTGCAAGTAAATGATTTTGTTTTGGTGCTGCTTGATATCTTTCCGCAAGTCCTACTGCCAACATAATGTTTGGTCTGGAAGCAGTTAGGAATAGCAGACTTCCTATCATGGATCTATAAATTTTTTGATCTACATCTGTTGATCCATCATTAGCACATAGTTTGCATCCAGTGATCATGGGAGTTGACACAGGTTTGCAGCCTTCAATTTGAAACCTTTTCAACATTTCTCTTAAGTATTTTTCTTGCGAAATGAATATTCATGTGTTCTTTTGTTGAATTTGAAGTCCTCAATAGAAAGTGAGCTCTTCAATCATTGCCATATCAAACTCTGATTTCATTTCTTCAGCAAATATTTTTTCTAACTCATCTTTGTTGCTTCTAAACATGATGTCATCTACATACACTACTACAATTAAGAGTTCATTTTCATTAGCCTTTATGTACAAATTGTTGTCTACTCCTCCTTTCTTGAACCCTTGTTTTTGCAAGTATTTGTCCAGCCTTGAATACCATGCACGAGGAGCTTGTTTCAGACCATATAAGGCTTTCTTTAATCTACACTCATAGTCATGTTTATCTGTTAATGAGAATCCTTCAGGTTGTTCCATGTAGACTTCTTCCTCTAGATATCCATTCAGGAAGGAAGACTTCACATCAATTTGATATAACTTAAAATCATGATAGCATGCAAAGGCCAAAAACATTTTGATTGCTTCCATTCTGGATACAGGGGAAAAGGTTTCATCATAATCAAGACCTTCAATTTGAGAGTATCCCTTGCATACAAGTCTGGTTTTATTTATGATTACCAGACCTTGTTCATTCATCTTATTCTTGAATATCCATTTTGTGCCAATGACATTTTTCCTAGTGGGTCTTGGAATTAATTCCCAAGTATTGTTCTTCTAAATTTTGTCTAGTTCTTCATTCATAGCATTTACCCAGTTTTTGTCTTTGCTGGCTTCTTCAAACTTCTTAGGCTCTATTTGAGAAAGCATGGCTAGGTACACTTCTTCTGTCTATTCAACAAGCTGTCTTTTTGTCTGGACTCCCACACTCTTGTCCCCAATGATTTGATCTTCTGGATGGTTCTTTTGAGTGTGTCTTGAGGGACCTTTTGAGCTTAATTCAGTATGTTCTGTTTTCTTGCTACGTTCATCATTATCTTGGTTCTCAGCTTCAAGATCATCTGGAGGATTGACAGAGCTTGTGCTTCTTGTTCTGTTTGGTAGATCTTCGTCAAATCTTACATCAGTGATTTCCAAAATTTTGTGTAGTCTTTTGTTGTAGCACCTGTAACCCTTACTCTTGGATGCATATCCTAAAAATATTCCTTCATCATCTCTTGCATCAAACTTCCCCTATTTTTCATCATTATCTTATATGAAACACTTTCTTCCAAAGACTCTAAAGTGCTTGATTGATGTTGGTTTACCATGCCATAATTCGTAAGGATTTTTGTCACAATTTGGTCTTAGATGAGCTTTTTTGAGCATGTGAATAGCTGTGTGTATTGCTTCTGCCTAGTAGGTTTGGGGAATGTTACTTTATGGCATCATAGCTTTGGAAATCTATTGTACTGACCTGTTTTGCCTCTCTGCCACTCCATTATGTTGAGGTGTATGTAACATACCTCTTACGTAAATGATATGGTAAATATTTTTTTTTTACATTAATGGTTTTATCAAGAAAATAAAGAAACAGTTGATGTAAAATGGATTTTGGGAATTGGTTGAGAGTTAAAATCGTCCTTCATAAAGAACTCACACCCACACCGACACGATATCTTCACATTTTGAGTTTTAATGTGTATTGGGAGTCTGTTGTTACGGCTCATACAGCCCAGCGATAACTTCACTGGAATCTATTTAAATACACGGGTGAAGTTTAGACTCTAAGAACTTAGAACAGAGCCCCTCAAAGAGAGCGACTGCAATTTGATAACAGAGGTGATAGAACGGCAGACTGTGGGGCGCCTCAACAACAAAAGTGATATTTCATATATTTTGCATGTCAAAGGAACATTTGGTAATGGATACAGAAATCTGGCAAAGACTTCCAGAAGAGTTGCTGTTTTTGGTTTTAGTGAAACTACCGATGAGTTGTTCAAATGGAAGAGTTGCCTAAAAGAGATAAGTATATTTCCTTACTAAAAAGAATTCAATTTTTTATTTATGCGGAGGAAATATGAAATTTATGTGTGTTATCTTCCAAGAAAATCACTTGTATGTGAAAAAATAAAAAAACTATAAGAATCTAGATTGTCTTTTGGAAACATTTACTATATTCTTGTGCATTGAAAGAGAGATTAATCTGCTTTTATTTATGGAAGATAAGTCATAACATTAATCTACTTAAATATCTTACACTATCAAGATAGTGGGTTGTGTTTTGGAAACATTTACTAGATTCTTGTGCATTGAAAGAGAGATTAATCTGCTTTTATTTTTGGAAGATAAGTCATAACATTAATCTACTTAAAGATTTTACACTATCAAGATAGTGGGTAATCACTATTACGATATTTTAGGAAGAGTTAAGTAGTTTAATCCTTGAAAATATTTAATGAGTTCAAGGATAAGATAAGGAGTTTCACCAAAATAACTCTTGAAATTTTATGTATATGGAGGACTATGTTAGTTCTCTTAGTAACTAAAATATGTCACTGCCAATAGATAAAGATTGGCATTATATTACCACTTTAGAAGGACGTATGTATATACGCATGCTCTATATTTAAAAATAGAGTTTCTTGGATAGTTTCATAAAACCATGGGTAGTTTTTCCATGGTGTTGCAAAGATTAATTGTTTCATAAAACCATGGGTAGATTACCATGGTGTTTACAAACATTAGTTATTTAATAAATCCATGAATAAATTACCATGATGGCAAGTTAAGTTATTTAATAAATTCATGGTTAAAGGAACTAATCAGTTCATTCCTTAGATGAATAAACTAAGTGATTATTTTATATTATCATCAACGTGATGTTAAATTCCTTTTGGAGGAAGATCTTGCATATAAATGAAACACATGTATTAGCTTTTAATTGAACAATAATATATATTATTGTATGAAGAAAGATAGCTTGTAGTATTAAAACTACATTGAATAGGATTGTTAGTTTAATCTTGAAAATAAGACATGTATTTATATTCTTCATTACGTATTTTTTTATGTTTACATGCTCACTAGCATTGAGACTTGCTTTGGAAATACTTGTGAAGGAGGTTATGTGCTTCATTGTGTAAGCACTCCTTTAAGGAGAGTCTTTTTGAATCAGTATGCATCCGCATGCATGGAGGATACAATTGTTATGTTAGCTTGCATTCCATGCACTAAAAGTACTAGCTTAAGGGTTAGCTATTTGATTAAACTTATGTAAATCACATGCATAAATATCGTAACTGATGTATCAGTTTATTTTAAAGAAAGCTTGGGAGATGTAGCCATTTTCTTGCAGGAATGTGCTTATGCGATGTAAGCATTACTTATTGTGATGACTTATAACCAGCACATATGAGGTATGTGTTATTAAAGAGAGAATGACAAGGTACTTTACTTGTTTGTCATGATTACACATTGATTAATATTTTATGAATATTGACATCATTTTACGTTGAAGGCATCATAGAAGGGAATGATGGTGACATGTACGAAGGAATATTAAGCTTGTCTTGGTGGCAGGTAGATGATTAATGTTCATACAGATGAGTGTGAATTGCAGGAAGGTTCAATGTGCGATGGTCCATTGGAGGTACATCCATGCCACCAAGATCTGAAGATCTGAAGATAAGAATACTAGAGGATAAATGGTATCATATTTATTGTAATGGATTTAAGATAGATATTTGCATAGTTCCTTGTAAGATTATATAAATGATGGTTAAGGGATGTTCTCCCTTATAAGCCATTGAGTGATGGGCTGAACACCCTCACAAGCGTTTAATAATAAAATTAAACGTTTTTTGGTTTTCACCCTACGAGTTTTTTAGGGTATATTGGTGTTCAATGATGTGATTGGTTATTGTGTCCAGATGATGAGGTTGATTCCTTTCTTGTTATGATGTTCATAATGGCAATTATGTGATGACTATATGAGTAATGAGATGAATGGATGGTTACATCACATAGTATTAAGTTAATATAATGTAATGGAGGTTGTTAAGGGTTAAGGAGTTTACTATTGTTATTTATAAAATTACATTGTGAAATGTTAAACATTCTATGTAATGATGATTAACTTGTATAAATTTTTTAACTCCTTACATTTCCCTGTGAAGTTAATGGTGTATGTTACAAGTGGTATCAAAGCTAAATGTTCAAAAACTAGCGCCTTTGGGATTTAGGGAAAAGGAATTGAGGGATCCAAGATGAGATGCGCTTATGTGAAGGAAGGCATCACATCTCTAATCCATGTTGAACAAATACTTTCAAGAGATAAGTATTATTATCTTTCTTTTCTTGAAACACTAGTTATTGCATTTATGGAAAATACACTGCTTACAAAGTAAATAACTGTCGAGTTAGAGTTTCTTTTAAGAATGATATGTATTTTCCATGTACATAAAACTTCTATTGTCGTGTTGAAGTTTCCTTGAAAGGAGTTGGGAATTTGGTTTCCTGAAGAAGAAACATGCGTGTGCTTGAAAATTTAACTAATATACATTTTAACTTTTCTGGAAGAGAAGTATGTATATTTTGAAAATAATTCTGGCATGCGAATTTTGCAACTTAAAGAGACAAATATAGAGTAAAATGTGGTTTGACTTGATATGCAATATTGTGCTAGTTCTTTTGGAAAGTAAGAAAGCATTGCTAATATGACAATCATTTAGAAAGATATACCATGGTAAAAGACCAAACTACTATTCTTGTTTTGCTGATAAGAACCCATGTGAGTCTTGCAAAGATTACTAGTATGTATCTTGAAAGGTGTGAGCAGTAGTAAAACATAAATAAGTAAACTTGCTTATCTTTATATATGTCTTATTGGTGTTTTTGAAAAAAAAAATGTGTTACAACAATCTAGACAGAGTCTACTTTGGTTTCGTCATATTTACAAAGCCAATGGATGCATATCATAATTACTAGAATTTTTTGAACTGGTCTAATACGAAAAACTGCGTATTTTTGATATGTTTCGTGTGGCAACAAATTTCTTAACATATAAGTTATAAACTAAAAATATAAAAGCTACCCATTAGAGTCAACGGACCAATGTAATGCCCCATAATTTTTTCAATTTTTTTTACAATATATTTTGGGAGATACAAAATTCTGATTTCACTGAATCACAATGACCCTCAGAAATTGTTTGCACCCATTTTATTAGAAAAATAATTAAAATTAATAAACGTTTACGAAATTCCATAAAAGTTATCTTTCCTGAAAGTAGATTCAATTCTGAAAATGCTTGTCTTGGTTCCGACAGTTAATTAACAACCTTTCATGGAGTTTAATCAGTCCAAAGTTGCAGAACCGTTTTCAGAGCCTGGTTTTGCGTAATTGGTGACGCGTTAGTTCGGCCGAACTATTAGTGAAAGTTCGGCCGAACTATGTTTTCCGCTTACGAGTCGTTAAAACTAACGTCTTAATAGTTCGGCCGAACTTCTTATCAAAAGTTCGGCCGAACTATTGTGCAATTCTCCGTCGGCCGGAAATTTTTGTGGAGCCCCCTACAAAACACATATTTCGCGTCAATATAAATTGCCACGAAATGATTCACAATTTTCGCACATTTCGCACTTCATTTCATTTTACAACTTGGTTTGAATTCAAAAACTTTTCTTCAAAGTTTGGGTTTAAAGAACTTTTTTGGAAGACATTTTTTGGAGGCGACGTGATTTTTCTTGGAGGTATGTACGTGTTTTGTGTTGAAATAAATCTTTTGAGCTTCTTTGTTCAAAAACTTTTCTTCAAATTTTGGATTTAAATAATTTTTTTGGAAGACATTTCTTGGAGGCGGTGTGATTTTTCTTGGAGGTATGTACGTGTTTTGTGTTGAAGTACGCGTTTTGGATTGGATTACGTATTTTTTAGAAAAGATTTTTTTAAATTAAATCTTTTGTGATATTGTTTGTAATTGAGTTATTGTCTAATTTTTTGAAGGAATTTTTTTGAACCTCATACCCTATTATCATGGGAAATCGAAGAACTTGTGTGAGAAAATATGATCGAAAAAGAGACCCTGAGGAACGTAGAGAAGAGACGAGACAATATCGCAAAATAAAGTTAGAAGCTCTCTCAAATATTGAAGAGGAAAATCAACCTCAAGCAGCAATTGAAGCAAGTATGTAAATGTAAATATTACATGATCTATTGATATATATTTAAAATTTTCCTAATGTAAAATGTGAAGCTTAATTTTTATTTGATGAACTAGTTTGAAAAATATTTTGTTTGATGTAAACAGACAGAGATATTCCTAAAAATATTGAAGAAGAAAATCAACCTCAAGCAGAAATTGAAGCAGGTATGTAAATGTAAATATTATGATCTATTGATATATTTTTAAAGTTTTCCCAATGTAAAATGTGAATCTTAATTTTTATTTGATGAACTAGTTTGAAAAATATTTTGTGTAATGTAAACAGACAGAGATACTCCTCAAAATATTGAAGAAGAAAATCAACCTCAAGCAGAAATTGAATCGGGTAGGTAAATGTAAATATTATGATCTATTGATATATTTAAAATTTTCCTAATATTTATTGACATATTTATTAATTTAGTTATTTATTGAATATGTACTATTTTTTGAATATGTACAGATGAAATCACTATCGATAATGAGATGTTAGAAAATGTCGACACTCACACATATGGAGATAAAAAACCTGACCATGTTATACGATATCGTGTCGATAAAATTTTTGAAATGTATTTCAAAAAAGAGCAAGTGACAGTTCAAGCTCAAATGTTGAAAGGTCTCCTATCATCAAGGAAATTAAAAGAAGCGACGACACTATTGGGTATTCGAAAATCAACCAAAGATAAAAAAAATGAAAGAAGAGGTAATAAAAAATATGAGTAGTGCTATAAAGTTAATTAAGAGATCTAGAGATAAAGATGTTTCAAATATACGTAGAGGAATACAGATGGCAATGGTTTCACCAAGTACTCAAGAGAATCGTATGATAACATCTATGGCATGAGCACTGGGAACCTCGCAAAAAACTCTGCACAAACATCGAAAATTTCGACTGCAAATAGACGTAAATGATGAACTCGCTTGTTGGAGAGCTATTTGTAGGCAACCATACAAAGATAGACTTGGAGAAGATGTTAAAAATATAATATATGAATATTGGAAGAACAATTCGCGTGTTTCACCCACTGCAAGACATGTGATGCGAAGAAGAATAGCACGAAATCAATACGAAGAACATGAAAAACATCTCTTGGAAACCACTCAAATAGAGCTATTCAACAAGTTCAAAGAAGAGAATCGTCAAATTCAAGTTTCACTCAGTGCTTTTGTTCAACAAAAACCATGGTATGTAAAACCTATCACCGTACGCGACACTTGTTGTTGTCGTTATCATGTGGAATTTGAGTTATATTATGACACATTCCTTGATTTCGGTAGAACATTATGGAAGGATTCACCTCCTCCTTCCACTATCCGCAAATTCATATCTCAAATTCTATGTGAAAGAGAAAGCGATGAACTATTTTACAAAAACAAATGTGTTGGTGGTAAAAAATGCGATGATTGTGGAAATTTGACTAAATTTCAAAACAAATATCGTATTGATATAAATGATCAATCATTGTCCAACATGAAAGTGAAATGGAAGAGATATGAATATATCAGTACATCGATTCAAGGTGCAGATAGTGTTAAAAGAATCGAATTACGAGAAGAAGAAATTTTTCTAATAGACTTTTTGAGAAAGTTTGAAGCAGAAATTTACAAATACACCATGCATTCCCATAGAGCTCGATGGCAAGACTTGCAATTCAAAAAATCTCGTGAATTTTTTCCACCAGGAACCATTTTGTCAGTGATTGATTTTGCAGAAAACTATACATTTGTTCCACAAAAAGAAATTCAGAGTGAATACTATCACTCTGACCAAGTCTCCATGCTCGTCCATATTCTATATAGACATGCTGAACAAAATGTCGATCATATAGAAAGCACGAGTGAAAATCGACATATCATTAAAGAATATCACTTTTATATCAGTGACGATCGTACATATGATACATGTTTTGTACAACATTGTTTTGGAAAAATTTATGATTCATTGAAAAATCGTGGAATAACATTCAATGAACATTGGATATGGTCAGACGGATGCGCAGGTCAATTCAAATCTGCACGATCATTTTTTTGGTTGTGTTGTCTTCATAAGAAAACCTACATTAAACATTGTTGGAATTTCTTTGAGACTGGCCATGGAAAAGGAGAACATGACGGTGCGGGAGCATGCATAAAACGAGTACTTCGAAGATATCAAATGAACCACTTTGCACGCCGACTTGTGAACGCTGAAGAAGTTGTTCAATGGTGCAAAACTGCTCTAAGCCATGAGATTAACCCATCAAGAGAAGTGCGAAGGTACATTCAAATTAATTTATATTGGAAATCTAAATTTAAACATTGTACATTTATCATGCAATGATTATTTTTAATTGTATTTTGATATCATATTTACAAATTCTTTTTCTAATTTTCCATATAAAGGTTTTTCTGGCATATTGGAATCGGAGACGTAAATAGATCAATTGGGAATGACGTTGAAACAATAAAAGGGACTCGAAAATTGCATTCAATTCAAACAAAGTTTTCCAAAAATGTGTTTGCATTGGATAAAAGAAAATATTCTTGTTTTTGTGATGTTTGCATAGACAACACAAAATCTAATGACGTCTCTGAAAACAAAATGTAGGTGAACGATTGGAAACATACAGAGCTAAATACAAAGGGAAAAATGTCTGTTGCAATGTTTGAAGAAATGCAATCAGAGGAAACTACAATATCATCCGGTGGTGATCGAGTTTCTGATCTTGTTAGAGAAGGTAACATTTGAATTACTTTCTAATGATTTAAAGATCTACAAATAAATTTAAATATGCATAATTAAATGTTAAATTTATTTTATTGTGCGAGGAGATGTTTTCAGCGTAATTGCACCTATTGACAACGATGAAAATGTGAAGTATTATTTGATCTGCGTTGCCTTGAACCGAAAAATGAAATTATTACAAAGAACTATAATGATCCATGGTTGATTATGACAGTGGGTCTATTATCATTTTGAAAGGTTATTTTCAAACAACATATCCCAAAAAGTGGGGACTTTGTTTACTTTGAATATTATGAACCCAATTCCATAAGTTGTCAATATAGTCACTTGGTGTGTGTAGCATGCATAAATTTGATAGAGGTTCAATCAAAGATAAAAACGAAAATTAAGAAATGGACAATCTCAAAATCCGATCATGAATGGATTATTGAAGATGACATTCCATTGGAATTTTTTTGATTGAATTGCCCAACAATTTATTCTCTTTGGATTAAATATGTTTTAGAACTTCCAGTACACTTGAAACTAAAAATTGAGAAGCTTTGTATGTTATTTGTGGTTTGCACATGTTACAAATTGTTTGGGTACAAGCACGTGCTCTAGTATCAACTGAAAGCAGTTTTTCTATACATGTGCATTGAAGAAAAATGTTATATACATATTGGATATATATATATATATATATATATATATATATATATATATATAGATATATATATATATATATATATTCTAGAATAAAATTAATTGTTCTTACATATATTAATTGTTCTTGTATATGTTTTCCAACTGTATGGTACAAATTATTTCACTTTATTTTGTAAGGTCAGATTCGGTCCCCATATGGCTTAGCCTCCAAGGGATGAGATAACAAGTCGTTGTCCCCACTTGCGAATCTAAAGCTTTTTATTACAATTCTTGGGTTGCATTGACATCAGATGATGTCCTAGCCAAAGATAGATTCTCTTTGTTTCAAGTTTCCAATAAAATTCGTCACCGAATGACCTGCTTGAACTCTTGTAGTAAACACCATACCTCATCTCTCTTGCTCTCCAATATTATTAGGTTTAATTATTATAACACAAAAATTGTTCTACATTGTCAATAATTTTTTGCGCTTAGACTAAAATCAATGAACACTATTAATCCAATGTCTTTACAAGTAATGTACAAGTAATGTACCATCATACATGCAATTATATCAAATTAGAAATCAACATATACAATGAAATCAATGGGGATTGTCTTGTTACAAGTAACATAATTTCAATTTACCATATATGCAAATGTAGGTTGAAACCATCCAAAACTTTAAGTTGTAGATTGAAACCATCCAAAACTTTAAGTTTTAAAACCCTTTTGATTATATATTGTGCATCATTAAAACATTAAACATTTAAAGTTCATTAAATATCACATGAAAAATGTAGATTGAAACCATCCAAAACTCGAGTTTTAAAAACTTCACATGCCATGCCAATTATAATTCAACTATCCAACAAAAACATTTAACAAATTAAATATCACATGCCAAAGTTGTTTCAAGTTTCCGGTAAAAGTTTTCACCGAATGACCTACTAGGATATTATAAATACTAACTTTGTAAGATCATTTGGCATTCGGAAAAATTTGAAAGTCTTAGAATGTCAATCAATTTAAAGTATCATTCACCCTAGGGAGTGTAAAATATTCAATGTAGGTTGGTGACGATGCTCACTCCTAGCTTGAAGCAGCGCCAATGACCAATTCTTTAATGAATTCCAATGCACTAGACCAAAGTTGGTTCAACCTACTTGGTTTTTCATCCAAGAAATTCCAAGGATGGACTATCTGGACAAACTGCTGAAATTGAAAAGCTTGACATGGAGATACGACAAGGTGAACAAAGACTTGAAGAACTCTTTATGGAAAGGGCTCACTTGAAGGAAAGAAGCACCACGTTGCAGGCTAAAGTCAAGAACATGGAAGATAAGATCAAGAGGGACTTTCTTGATCCGAAACCTATTGGTTTGAAGAAAGAAAATGCATGTGTTGGCACACTTGGAAAAGACGATGACCACACTATGAGGATTGGTGCACTTCATTTGGAAGGAGTCAATATATGTTGTATTGGAGCAATTAGACAGAATTCGAAAAGGAAAGAGCTTGAACCAATTCAAGTAGACCCAGGATCGGATTGTTCTATGGAGCTTCATGAGAAGAGATATGTGAAAAGGACTGTTAAGCCAAGGGCTAGTTCGAAAGACATATTGGAAGAGGAAATGTTGAAGAATATTGCGGAAGTAAGGCGCAAGACAAGGAGAAGGAATGATGATGAAAGTTCCTTGGACTTGAGATTCGTGTCTACAACCGTACATGGGAAAAAGTTCTCTGCTTTGATAGACACGGGGGCTACCCATAGCTTCCTAAGTCGAAAGGCAACTTCATCTCTTAGAAAGAGGAAGGCTAGCATCGAGAAAGAGTTGAGTGCTTTCAAGGCAGTCAATTCGAGGATGAAAGTAGTGACTGGTGTCATGAAAGGCACACATGTGAGAGTAGGGTCATGGTTTGGAAAGATAGACTTAAGAGTCATTGACATGGATGATCATTCTATGGTGTTGGGACGAGACTTCACAAGCCATACCAATGATGGACTGAGACATTCTCTTAATTCTTGTGATCAATCTTAAACTATTTTCTGAACTTCTATTCTTATTGTCACCCTTATTAGTTTTTTCATCTTTCCATATCGATTATATTAAAAAGAAAGTATAAATCATAAATCATAAACCATTTAAATATTTAGCTCGAACTCTTGTAGTAAACACCATACCTCAAGTCTCTCTTGCTCTCCAATATTATTAGGTTTAATTATTATAACACAAAAATCATTCTACATTGTCAATAATTTTTTGTGCTTACACTGAAATCAATGAACACTATTAATCCAATGACTTTACAAGTAATGTACCATCATACATGCAATTATGTCAAATCAGAAATCAACATATACTGTAATGAAATCAATGGGGATTGTCTTGTTACAAGTAACATTTCAATTTACCACATGTGCAAATGTAGGTTCACATTCTATCATTCATGTAGTTTTAAAAACTTCAGATGCCATGCCAATTATAATTCAACTATCCAACAAAAACATTTAACATTAAGTATCACATGCCATGCCAATTATAATTCAACTATCCAACAAAAACATTTAACATTAAATATCACATGTCAAATGTAATTCAGATGACAACATTACTTCACATTCACATGCCAAAAGTACTAAAACCATCCAAAAATTAAATAAAACAAATTATATAATTTAGTTCATTGTAATAAAATATGTCCAAAAATTGTAAATCTCACTTGAGTATCAAACTGTATCAAGTTTAACAAATTTTAAAACCATCTAAATTTTGAAATCAAATCTGTAGATCTTGTCCATCAAATGGAGGATCTAGTGTCTGGGTCTCGAGTAGCGCCCTATCCTGTGAATAGGAAACCATCATACACAATTCACATGTACTTGAACATTAAAATTTGAAGTTTTAAAAATGAATGAGAATATATATATCTAGAACTTCATGTAAAAAAAATATATAACAAAGAAATCATGCAATACCTCATAAGGTTCCCTCTCCATTTGATGAAGAGGTTCTGCCATAGAAACATCTGCAGTGGTAACCTGTACAATATACACGTACAGTTAAATATATATATATATATACATAAATAATTTATATAAATTAAAAACTTTCAAATGAAAATGCATGTGTACATATATAAACTTATTTGAACAATAATATTAAAAAGAAGAACTAAAGACAACTTGTTCAAATGCTGTGGATGTTCCTATCTCCGTCGCTAGAGTCCTCGAATTAAAAAAATCTTCTACACGAACCTAAATTCAAAAAATTTTAAATAACTCAAAATATAGATCTCTCTCTCTATATATCTCAATTTTTAATGGAACTTTTTGAGGTAACATAAATTTTGAACTTGTGAAAAATTGTCCATACTTGTACATCTCCCAATGAAGTAGAAGGTATATCTCCTAAGGAAGAAGAAGGTACAGCCATCCCAAAAACATCAAATGGAATCGGAATCTATTAAAACATTTAAAATCAAATTATATATATACATACATGCACATGTGTGGCAACAATTATTTATTTTAGAGTCACTTAAAAAACACTAACATACATGTGCTAACATATCATGATGGTCAGACCCATCTGCATCATTTGAGCCAGAGGTCCCGAACGTAATATTAACATTTTCATCACGCATCATGCCTGAGAACTGCAAATGGTGTTTTAACATATAATCATACATTTTTGTTAGATTAATATACACATACAAATAAATGTATACATGTACATACACATGTATTTATTACAAATTGTACACATGTATATGTAAAAATAATTTCAAACCCTAAGGTCACTAACACATACCGTTCCGGTGCCCTCTTCCTCATGAAAAATTAGGTCTTGCAGACCATTGCGACAATTTATTACATATGTTCGGAGATCTTCAACATTCATGTTGTAAATCTCCTCATCTGTACGATAAACAAAATTGGCACGTGCATTTTCACGTGCTCTTTGTCGATTTAAACAAATATCGACTCCACTCAATCCGCTATGAACATTGTCGATCATAACATCTCTTGCTTCACGATTTATTTGAGAAGTCGCATCCATCTCTGATCGCAGGGTTTCGACTCGAAACGTTTGACTCACCAATGGCGGCTCAGGGCGAGGCAACTCCACATCTCGCTTAGCGCCCTTACGTTGATATAATCGATCTCTCCCCGGGCCAAAAAATTCTGAAGGAAGGTCATTGTAGTCGGGTTTCATATCCAAAAAAAAATCTGTATAAAACATTTGTGCAAAATAAACAGGAACCTCATCGTTCCATGGAAGCCTTCCAAAGGCCGCAAGATGTCGATCATACAAATATTTTTCTTTGTCTGGGTGCTTGAAATACTGCACCTTCAACATTTTTCTTTTTGGCCCTTCCTTATAATTAAACATTGACTTAGCATCATCTCTTGAAACTCTTTGTTTTATGTCCTGCCATTTATGGGGACCTATCACTGTTTCTTTTCTATTTCTCATCAGTTCTACAAACAAATCAGTCGTTGGCCCCAAATTTTTGTACATTTTTACCATTTCACTCAATGAATGTGTAACTATTTCGAGGCTTTGTCTACTATCATCAGGTAGAGACAAAGCCTCGAGATCTCTTTGCAATTTTGCATGAAGGCTTTGACACCTTTGTAAGGTGCATTCCACCATGTTCGTTTCCCATGGTATATCAGTAATCTCAGCCGGATAAGTTGTGTTGGGTTGACAACCTTCTTCTTCAATGTAGCGCGCTGCCCTGCGTCTTTTTTGACCACTGGCTCGAACATTTTCAGCCTCTGCATCAATATATATAAAATTTCGTATATTAGAAAAAACACGTGTAAAAAAAGTTGTACAAATTTAATGGAAAAATATTGAAATTGATGGCAACCTTGATGTTGTTGGTTAACATCATCTCCAACATGACCCTACTGAGAACCAACCCCAGAATGACGCTGCTGAGAACCAGACCCACAGTGACCCTGTTGAGAACTAGCAGCCGTTGATTGGCCTTCGGGGGAATAAATATCACCCCCTTCTCGCAACCTGCTACCACTCATACCTCGACCGGTTGAACCTTGGCCACGGTCCATTGATGGAGTAGAAACCCTTCTCTTGCCTCCTAAAAATTAAAATATGAAACTTACTAACAACTAATTTCACTCACAAAGTTAATAAAAAAATCAATTCCATATGTACACACATGTATGGAGATTTAAGATTATATTTAAATACCATGAGCATCCTCCAATCCCTGAACCTCCATATGGGATTCGGCTGATCCTCGTCTTTCATCCTCCATGATATATATCTATTGGTCGACATTCACGAAATAAATTTCAAAAAATCAATTTGTAATTTAGTGTACACAAATTATGTAGAACACAACTTTCAAAACAATAATTGATCATGTGTGAAACATAGAACCAGTGGAGAAACCTAAGGAAAAACTATGTTTCCAAGTTGAACCTTTGTAGAGTTTCCAGTACCTGAGAGTAAAATCCTGTTTGGGGCTGTTAAATCCAGTATGTTATATATTTCTTACATTTCTTCCCTCCTATTTTTCTTTCCAATCAAGGTTTATAAAATAACATGAGAAGAAACATGAGACTTGGAACAATCATTTTCATTATCTATATGGAAGGCAAGAAGGATTACTACAATTTGTACTTGGTTTTTTAAGAATATATCAAATAAAGTTTTTGAGAAGCAAATATGGCTTGTTCCTTAGTATTTGGCACTTAGAATTTCCATAACGCTTATAACCCCATCCTTACAATTTTTATAATTTCCATGATGAGACATTTGAATTTCCTTCCCCATATTTCTTGTTAATGAATATAACCTTAAAATGGCTAGTATTGGTTTGTCATCATCATCTCAAAATGACCTGGCAGATGAAAATTTACCATGTCAATCATCATCACTTCACACCATCTCATACATGACCCCTTCTACATATTATATGCATGAATTTTTGGCATGTCATCCTCTCTACCTATCCCATGAATGATTGTGACAATAGGTGAATAAAATACAATTTATAAGCAAAGGATAGTTTCTAGTTTGTCCTCCTCCATCCGCCCCATAGCTAGTGATTTCTCAATTTTCCACTTCCAACTTTCTATTCTCGAAATTCATTAGCAGCTAATTTTATCGATAGCCACACCACACTACATTAATGAACTCTACGTTGTTTGTTATTGTAAATTCCAATAACAAACAATGTTAATTGAGTTTAGTAGTGTATATAAAAATTTCTTTGACTTCCAGGTGTGTTGTGACTATTAGTAGAATTAACTACCAAAATGAATTTCCAAAATAAAATGTTGGAAGAGAAAAAATAGGCAATCACTGGATATGGAGTGGGTGGAGGACAAACTTATAGTGATCCCTTCCTTATCAAATTTTCTTTATTCACCTAATGTCACAATCAATCATGGTCTAGGTAGAGGGGATGAATTCAATCATATAATGTGTAGAAGGGTCATATGTAGATGGTGTGAAACGATGATTACAAACATGGTAATTTTTCATCTACTAGGTCATTTTGAAATGATGATTACAAACCAGTGCTAGCCAATTAAAGGTTACAATCATTGGTGTCTAATTTGGGGTGGGAAATTTAAATCAAGTTTGTATCAAAGTACAATTTAGCTAATTTTAGTCAAGGTTAGTTAGAAGAATTAACTATTGGTTTCTGCCTTCAATTTCCTCTGAAAATGAATGTGTACGTGCTTTTGAGAGACATTAGAGGAATAAGGTCCAAATTTTTGATGAAAATGTGCTATGAAAGTAAAGGGTTTTAAAGGAAAGCATGTACAAGGCATAGTTGATCCAAATGTTCTTCAAGAAGGGCCTAATTATTTGGGTCTTGGTTATGGAAAACATGGAAAATGCTCCAAAGCCAAGGAGGCACATGAAGCTGTTCCAAGAAGGAATTTTATTTCGTGTTCATTACCTCAAGCTTGTGAAGTTTGTGTTCATGATGAATGGAACATGTACATAGTTTACCTTAAATTTTTTGTGTTTTACGGATATTAAAATGAAGAACTTCTATTTAGATCCATTCCAGAGATTGACTGCAGGGGAATTTACTAGATATGTCACCTTTCATAAAAGATGAGATCCAGAGGCTACCTGGCCCTTTACAGACTCTGCCTATAGAACTTGTAGAAGTAAACACTAGAGGCATTAACAATATCAAAGAACGTTTTCATGCTCGGACATGGGAATGTGTCTCTTTCCCTACGCAAAAAAATAGTTCTTGAGGTAGTTAATCTTCATAGACATGTCATCAAGCAAGTCAATGTGATCATCCCTCCTTCCCTCCCTTGTAAAATAATTATGTTTTGCGAGTCAGAAAGCCAAAATATGGAGACAATTATCACCAAATCCAACGTACGATTATGCATGATGGAGAATATCTAGCGCTTTCCCTTGTTAATATATTTAATAATCTCAATATTTATTTAAAAGTATCAATAGTATTTCGACGACATCACATTGTTCAAATATCATGGTCGAAATACTATTGATACTTTTAAATAAATATTGAGATTATTAAATATATTAACAAGGGAAAGCGCTAGAGATTCTCCATCATGCATAATCGTACGTTGATGCTTATAGAGTGAAAAAACTGAAAGAATCAACTTGTAGAGTCATTTTAATGGGGGGTGGAGAATTCAGGTCTAAAACCTTTTGGAGTCATTTTGAGGTATTAAATGACATTTCTGGGGGTCAAACGATTATATAATTTAAGTTGAAGGCCCATGAGATAAATATGACTTCTATGTGACATTTGTAAATTAAATCATCTATTTGTTGTGTTATATGAACATAATTGGTACACATATCTAAAGAGTCCAAATGCTCATTCAAGACCATATGTAATCCTCATCTAACTTAGCCAGGGATTTGCAATACTATATTTGAGTTGGCTAGCTCCATTCAAGATATTATGGTTATCCAAGAGGGGATATAAAAAATGAAAAGAAGGATGTTGTTGTAGGTTATCCAAGTCGAACATAGAACCAGTGGAGAAACCTAAGGAAAACCTATGTTTCCAGGTCGAACCTTTGTAGAGGTTCTAGTACCTGAGAGTAAAATCCAATCTGGGGCTGTTAAATTCTAACTGTACTGGTAATTGTGCTAGGGGGGAGAAATAGGATGCAATTTCATCTTCTCATGGTTGGGAGTCTTGTTTTTCATGTGGATTCAACCAAACATATTGTACATATTAAACGAGGACATAATTATTACACATTTCTAATTTACATTCAAATGCTTCTATGTGACATTTGTATTGAATCATCTATTTGTTGTGTTATATGAACATAATTGGTACGCATATCTAATTTACATTACTTTAATATGTCATGCTTCTTTAATTTATCTTTTATAGATGACCGGAGCATCCCTTTTTAATCTATCCCTTTTGACTTCGGATATGTGGGCAATATTCATCTGCATATTTTTCTATCATAAAGTAGTGAGTAAAATTGTATTCCATTTGTGTCAATGTTAAGGTTAAGCACATGGATTAAGGTTTTATATATTAAATGAGGAGGCTATGTATTACATATGATCTTGAATGAGCTTTTGGACTTTTTAGATATATATCTAAAGAGTCCAAATGCTCATTCAAGACCATATGTAATCCTCATCTAACTTAGCCAGGGATTTGCAATACTATATTTGAGTTGGCTAGCTCCATTTCAAGATATTATGGTTATCCAAGAGGGGATATAAAAAATGAAAAGAAGGATGTTGTTGTAGGTTATCCAAGTTGGACATAGAACCAATGGAGAAACCTAAGGAAAAACTATGTTTCTAGGTCGAACCTTTGTAGAGGTTCCAGTACCTGAGAGTAAAATCCAGTTTGGGGCTGTTAAATTCTAACTGTACTGGTAATTGTGCTAGGGGGGAGAAATAGGATGTAATTTCCTCATCAAATTCACCTAGGACTAAAACCATTATTTTTAAATTTGAAATAGATCATGGTGTGTTGTCTCAATGCCTGAATCTGAAATCAAATTAAATCTATATTAATTAATTTAATAGTTTAAATTCCTATTTGTGGTGTGCCAAATAGAAATATTCAAAGCGAAAGTTACAACTTACAAATATTACTCAAATATATCACAAAAGGAAATAGAATAACAAACATAATGGACAATATGAACCAAAGCATTATACCTTTATTGATATGGATGGATTCTTAATTACAAACATTTGATTAAAATA